>RJWT010036161.1:0-13319 GCA_004365215.1 Cuniculus paca | reverse complement strand
GACTTGCTTTCCCACTGAATCAATATTTTCTAAGTGACTACACTTGTAATTTTATTGATCAGTCATAGTTTTGTCCTATTATAGGTGGCCAAGTTATTTAGCAATATTAGAGGCAGTCAGACAGGAATGGGCCCTCAAGAGAGTTAGTGCAGTGAATCAGAAGATATTGCAGCTGTGGCTGGAGGTGCATTTGTTGCAGGTCAGGCCTCAGGACAAAGAAAAATGACTACACCCACATACGTTCCCGAGGGATGAGCAGCAGTGACTGATAGTCTAAATAGGTACCAATCACCTAGTGTGGAGGACCAAAACCTCCCTAGCACATTCCTTTACAGAAAGTCCTTGACTGGTCCATGTGTGCTTGTTATGTGACTGCTTCACCATTTGATCTCACTTAAGCAACTATACTCATAATCTTATTGGTTGACCAGAATTTTGTCCCTCATACCCACTTTGTGATTTTCCATTGGATCAATATTACCTAAGTGACTATATTTGTAATCTTAATATCTAACTATAGTTTTTTCCCACCTTATACCTGCCTCACCTCGTGGTTTTACTCTACAAAACTTCCTTGAGAGGTGGGTTCTTGGGGTCACCCACTAGGGACCCTCTTCTGTCTCTCTTAGACAGAAGCTTTCTTTCTCTCAATAAATACTTCTTGCTCTTAAATTCTATCGTTCCTAGAATTCATTCTTCAAATTTAGAGAATATGAACTGCATGTATCAGATATCTAGCAGGATGGGAATTATAATATTATTTGTATTATTCAGAGGTCCTAGATCATGCCCACCTCATGATCTTGTATCTGCCTTGTAATTTTGCTCTGTAAAACTTCCTTTGAGAAGTGGGCTTATTGGCAACCCATTTTTCAGGTTCCCTTCTGTCTCTCTCAGGAGCTTTCTCTCCCTCATTGAAATTTCCTACTCTTAACTTCCATTGTTCCTCAGAATTCATTCTTTGACTTTAGGGAATGTGAACTCAGTGTATCAGACATCTAGGAGATTGGGAGTTAGAATATTTCCCTATCTCATTTAGAAATCCTGTATCACTGCGCCAGTGGTTCTATTACAAACACCTGGCCTGGTGCCAGATTTAAACTGTCATATTGAAGAATCACTTGCTTACTTGTTGTAATCAAGACTCACTTGATTTGTGCATAAGCAACACATTCACAGATGTATATGAAGATTGAAAATAGTGCTTTTCTGGTTGGGTCCACACACAGTGCTCAGAAACTGCAGAATGATCCTGGATCCTGTGTTCTGTGCATGTGCTCTGGAGCTGCGTAACTTAAACAGATTCTCTCCGTTGTTTGACTGGTTTCATGCTAGCCCTAATCTCCTACTCCATAGTGATAAATCTGTGCATGAAATATAAAATAATATCCTTTAAAATATTAACCTTAACATTTCAGAAATATGCATATAAAACTGTTTAAAGACATGTAACTGAATTAATAAATTAAATATTTATAAGTAGATGGTTGATGAGTTTAGCTATGTCCCTAAACTTCTTGGTGAGGGAAATAGCAGTGCTTATTTCGAAAATGGTTGTCTTGTATTTAGTATTGCCTTATACTAGTGCATATATGGTAGATGCATAGATATTGGTTGAGTACTAGTCTAGTTTTCGGAGTGAAGTCATTTTTTTTTCAGTGATAAGCAAGAAAGTGTGTTTGACAGTTTTTATCTTGATTTTATATGCTTGGCAAATGATTGCTGGTCTCTGTGTATGATCACACTGGTTTGTGACATGAGAAAATGATTTTTTGAAGTGCTATATCAAAAGTAGCCCCTTCGAAAGATTACATTCATTCATTCAAAGAAAGTCAGTCTTATGCCAAAGGTGCTTAGGAAGGCTCTTGGAAGACTGCCTTAAAGGAATCTGAAGAACAAATGAGCTCCACACTCAGTAGAACAGTTCCTCCCACCTCTTCTTTTCCCTCCTCCTCCACCTCTTGCTCTTGCTCCCCTCAGTGGTTATTATACTCACACTATCTACCAGATTGGTCTCTGGATGACTTTTGGCTCTTTCCAAAAATCATTAAATTCACTCCCTTCTACTGGCTCCTAACCCCCACTCCACCCCAAAGGCTTAAGACTTGGAGCAGAGCAAGACTCTCAGACAAAATACCCTACAGGCTTTGAAGATCATTCTGCAAGAGGAGTTCCAAATGTTTAGCAGGAAAACAGCACAATTAGGGTAGGTGTATGGCCTCCCAACGAGAATGTGCTGAAAAAAAGAGAGCAGTCCTAAATTCTGGGCAATTTGTTTCCAAACATTGTTTTATATTCCCTTGTAATGTTTGAAATTTACAAACCTTGCATCTCATACCAAGTAGCATTTTAGCAAATACTTTCATGAGATTCTTGTTTTAATTAAAATAGAAAACATTAAGGCCCCACCCCTCACTCTCGCTCTCGCTCTTTCTCTTTCCCTCTCCCTCCCTTTATCACTTTCACTCTTTCTTTTACACCAAGCCTGTAACAGAAGTACAGTACAAGTACAAACCTGTGAGGGATATTGCTAAGAATCAGTGAAGTAAAATGAATATCGCAACTTGTATATTTTAGCAAGATAATCATATCATCATCCTAAGCAACAGTATTAAATGTCAGAACAGAGGCAAGCACACCATACCTAGAAGTAATGAATCATTATATTCTGTTACTCAATTCCAAAGGGTCTGGCAACTACAGCTACCTGGCTTGCCTCATTTGCAGGTCTGGTCAACACATCTTTCCTCTTACATTTTGGTTCCAGTATATTCCATTTTTATGTATATCATATTCTGGTTATATTCTTTCCTTAAGTTATTTTGTTGTGACTCTATGCTTCAAAAGTGTCCCAGAACACAGAGTATTCACTGGTTGGAAATCAAGCTGTTTTAGAAACTTATTTTAACTCTCTCAATCCACAAGATTGTTTTATTTAGTACATTCACTGCACTAGTAATTTTCCAAGTCAAAGTGGTTCATCCTTTTAAACATTGTCAAGTAGCCAACCTGCGAGTTCATAGGAAGAATCTAATAAATGTAGGCATAATGCAACCAAACCAGTTAAGAAATAAGCTACTTTGGGGATTTAAAAAGAGAAAATGAATCCAGGGAGATTTGCTAATTTTTTGGACAGAACTTGAAAATTAGGGAACAAAGGAAAACAAATCAGACTTTACATATTTGGATTTCAGAAATGTTTCTGATTTCACAAACAATTTTATGGTTAGATTAACTCAAGCTGGGTTGAAAATTTGGAGGCTATAATGTCTGGTTCTAATGTGATACTCATTATATTTACATTTTCTATTACCTCTGGAAAATCTTTCCAAATGCAAATACACATTCAGGATAAATTCTTTCACTGTGCAAAAGTTTAGGAAACTTGCTCCAGGAATTTATCTCAGAGGAAAATGCAGCAGAAACAAAACAATTTACATTCACCCACACTCATGCTTTCCTCTGTATTTTGTGAGACATTTTTTAGATAGTCCGAAATCAGTTTCTCATTCCTGTCTCTGGCATCTCTCTGCAACAGTCCCAGACAATAATAAACGTGTTTACAATTTTCAAAAGCTTTCTTTGTATATTGTTGGGTCAGATTACAGAAGCATTTTGTGGGCATATGTGTTTCCTTATCTGGGTGTAAACGCCAAGAAAGAGGGACTTTATCTAGTTAACTTTATATCCTCGGAACCCAGAAAACTGGAAAATATCAGCAATCACTTATTGAATTCTATAGATAAGGAAACTCAGGGGCCCAAAGAGGAGTGATATTGATACTCTCATGGTTTCTATCTACATGTCCCCCCAAAGCCTCATGTGATCATACTGCTTTTTCAGGGGTGGTTGAATGCAGAGTGTGTGATGCTGGAATTAAGGGTGTGATTATTAAAGCAGTCCGCTGACTGGTTTGGCACTGCCCTAATCCTGATAGTCTGCATAAGATAAAAGAGACAGAAAGATGCCATATTAAGCTCTCTTGTTGCTTTGTTACCTTGGGCTGCCATGAAAAGGTCCCTCCTTTGTTTTGTTGTCATCTGCTCACCATGAGCTGTTCTCCTCCACAAATCCACCCTACCTTGGAGCCAGCCATTTATGGACTGAAAGCTTTACAAACTGTGAGCTAAATAAACCTTTTCTCCCCTAACTTGTGAGTGTTGGGTATTTTGTTTGAACAAGGAGAAAAGTAACTAACACAGATACTTTTGTTACATTCCCCTGAAGTCTTCAAACAGCTATCATTTATTTTGTCAATGCAGTCACTATACTGTGAGGAGACTACTTGCCTTTTTTATCATAATTACACATTACACAGACACATACACAGTTGGTATGATTTCTTGATTTATACTTAAGCCTTTTTTTGAGCAATTGTATTTATGAGATTATGAGTTCAGTATGCTAGTTATATTATAATCCTTAATATACATGAAAGTAAATCAAAAGTCTTAAATATAATTTAACAAGTAGATTAACATCTTTGGCCACATACCACCCAGAATCATCACACATAATACAGGTTGCTATTCTTACTACATTTGAGTGAAGCTGTTATATCAAACCTATGACAACCCCAAGGGAAAGGCTCCATGAGCTAGGCAGAGTAGGTTATTAACTCATCTACCAGTGAGTAAACTGAGAGGAGTAGACTCAAAGGCATACAGCTAATCAATGGGTAGGGCTAGGACTCTAAGCCCCAAGCTTTCTCTCTCCTAGTTCAGTGTCTTCCACAGTCATCTGCTCTCTTCTGGCATCCCCAGGGAAGTCTACATATAAGCAGGCATCTGCTGGCTCTGAAGGTGGCTGTCGATGTGGAAGGTCTAGCTTGGAGCTGTTTGGGAACAATCTTGCAAAGATGATGTAGGGGCAGAGAAGTCACCTTAGATAGGATTTAATTTGTATTCAAGGGAGGAAGCACTTGCTAAAGAAAATGTTAGTGAAATCTGAGTCTAGTTGCTAATAACGAGCAAAGATGGAAAAGGGTAGAGACTTGGATTGTGAAGGAAAAAAACAGAAATTAGCTTAGAAAAACATGTTGTCTGGAAGCTAATTTGTACATAAAATAAGACCATGTAAGGCTTGTTTCGCACAATCGTTTTAACAGTAAAGCAGATGAGCATACTATTATAGACCAGGCACATTACTGGAATGATTGCATATATTCCTTAAGAGAGACAGGTTCCTTGCTTGGAGTAATCTGCACAGGATCATGATATACACATGATCTGTGGGATAGGGTCAGACTTTGAGCAGGGTTTTTCTTTTTCCCAAGGTACATTTTCCTCTCTTTCTCTTTCCATTGCTCTGCAGATGTTAGCTTAATGGTGATAAAAGTCCCACATTAACTTTCAATATATGCCTATGCCCATGTTTTGATCAATGACAAATCCAAGCAATGCTCTAAAGCAGTAGGTAAAAGCCTGTACATAGCCTATGGGCCAGTTCAGGTGGAAGCTCTGAAATGTGGTCACGGCCTTGAGGTCCATATTCTTCTAAGATCAAATCTCGAGTGACTGTGGGGTAACTACAAGATATGCGATTTCATCATCTTATCTGGACAGGACCCAGGAGTCCATAAGGAACTGTACTACAAAGTCCTGAAGTCATCTACAGTTCCTATGAAATCTTTAGGACATGTCTGGATGAATAAAGTGATCCAAGGTCAGAAGGCTAAAGACCAAAATAGGGCCTTCCAAAACTGTTGAAATCTTGGCCCACACTTCTTAAAGTGATGTGGAATGATCTTGCCATTGGGTATAAAGAGGATGACAAGCAGTGTAAGAAGTTGTTCTCCTAATTATTATTCTACTGGCCAATAGTGCCCTGTACTTTATACACTTCTAAGCTCTCCTATGCCACCTGCATTGTGTCCTGAGAGAGTGCAGATGTTAGGATATAGTTGACCTAAAGCATAAAAGAGTTGCTTTTTCTTATTTCACCCTTTGCCTTGACCTTTCAGTAGACAATGTACCAGAAGATGTAATAATACACATTTTTTAAAAATATTAAATCAAGGCGAACAATGAAACCGCTTTAGCAATACATGACAGCTCACATATTTTAAGCTCAGGAAGTCTTGACAAATGTCTAAGCAAAACTCCTTTGATAATAGCAGTTCATCGCTCTATTATTAATAGAAAGTAAAGATACAGCTCTTACACTGTGGAACAAGCTCACATTTTGAAGGGTCTGAGAATTGACTATTTATGGAAAAAATGAAGGAAACTTAGGGCCTCCAGGACCCACAATAGTCTGGTGTACGGCAAGGAAGAATGTGACAGAGTATTTTGAAGAACACAGCTGGAGATAAATGAATTCTCTGTGGATTCAAGGATGAGGCTGGCCCATTGGCCAAAAGTGACAGAGTTTCAGAAAGGAAGTCTTGTTGTCTTTATGTGCTGTCATAACAAAACATGTGAAACTGGGTAATTTATGAGGAATGGAGTTTTATTTCTCAAAGTTCTGGAGACTGAGAAGTCTAAGATCAAGGAACCAGTATGGTAAAGTCCTAGTCCTGCTTCCAAGTTGGCACTTAGAACATTCTGTCCTCAATGGTGGAAGGAATCAAAGGGCAAAAAGCAGCCTAGCTATTTCCCTTGAGCCCTGAAGGTCACTAATCCCATTGATGTTGTTTCCTTGCCGTGCAAAGCCACCAGCCTCTGTTTGCTCTGGATGTCCTAACATTCTTTAACTTCTTCCACAAGTAATCATGGAACTTCTTTGATCCTTTAAAATACGGGATTGTTCGCCATTACAAAAGCTTTCTCTTTCATTTTTATTAATGATAGAGTAGTGGACTGGAATTGCAGAAGAAATTTTGTTGATACTTTTAACCTAATCACCTCATAAAGGCCCTGCCTCTTAATACTGTTGCATTACGGTAAATTTTAACGTGAATTTTGGAGGGACACAAATATTCATGAGGGTAGACTCACATCACAAAAAAGAACACCTCATGATGAGAGGAAAGGTCAGGTCACCCCATAAGTGGGACATTAGGTTTGTTTCCGATAATTCAGAATAGAGACTCAGCAGTTGCATGCAATCCAAATCCCTCTGAGGGAGAACTGGGAGAGGTTCTGGGATGGTCATGGCCACTCTTGCAAGTCTGATAGAAATGGCATGAGGCTGAGCATGATTCACTGTTTTATACCTTATATGTAAAAATATGCAGATTAGTGGATTTTACACTTGATTATACTTTTCCATTACAGATTAAGGATCCTAGGTTCAAGTGAGGAACTCATTCATGACCCATAATAGTTTTGAATGTCCCATTTGCCTGAGGATCTCACAGGTCCCTGGGAAGAATAGTAATGGAGTATTGGAAATTTGAAGGTGACTAAAAAGGGCTGGATACCTGGACTTGGAGCCTGACATAAGACAGCAGGTAGACAATGGGCATATTGACCTCTTTGCTAACTCAAAGCATGGCAATAATTCATCATGTATTAGAAGAAAGGAAAGGATCTAAGGCACCAACCTGATTGTGGGAGAAGAATCTAGGAATTTGACCTTTTGTAGAAAGTCCCAAATGTCAAAGCAAATTTTTTCCAAGTACATCCCAAAAGGATACAAAAAGGTTACAAAAAGAATGGAAGATCTAGTTGTCCATTTTGGATCCCATAAGAGACTGGGAGAGTTAAACCCCAATTTGGGAGCTTAACAAGAGTTGGAATGCTGATAAATAAAAATTGAATGCCTCCTCTCCCTACCTTCTTTGATTTCCTTCTCCTTTCTCCATCTTACTGTTCCTCACTTGAACCCAGGACCACTAATCTATAATAGAAAAATATAATCAAACAAAAAGCCACCAATCCGCATATTTTACATAGAAGGTGAAAAATAGCAAAGCATGCTCAGTTTGACTTTGTTGCAGCCTCTAACTGGTGTCTCTAATCTACTCACACACAAATTGCTTTCATCCTCAGAAGCCTCTTGATTCTGAATTCATCTTTGTCCTTTGAGGTCAGCAACTGACCCCTTTTTCTGGTGTCTAGTTTCTTATTGAGATGCTATTGAAATGCAGAGGTTCAAAATCTACTTTTCCCAATGTGTCAGTCAGATTTTCACCTGGAGATACTCCTATGCTGCCATTTTTTGCTGTCTTCAAGAAGCCTGAGTGAGGACACACTGGGGAAAAAGCAAAACCTACATACTAAATCATACACAGATGTATGCACACACATACACCCATACACACACACACATACACACATATAACTTTGTTTTATGATTGTGGCCAGATAATTAGTAATAATAAAACCTGAAGAGATTCACCATCAAAAGGAAATAATATCAATTTTTATATAACATTTAATATTGGATGATTCCTTTCACATAAGGACTTCCCAAATATGTTCACATTGAGTCTTTGACATTTTATTCACCTTCTATTATGATAATTTTCAAACACATGAAAAATAGAGAGAAAAGTATACTTAGTCTTTTAAACTGAATATTCACTTTCAACAATTATCAACTCCCACTCATCTACAACACACACACACACACACACACACACTCACACATGGTCTGTCATATCCTTGGTGAATTATTTTGAAACAAATCCCAGCTGTTACAAAATTTCATCCATAAATATTTCAGTATGTATCTCTAAAGGATAAAATTCCTTTAAAAAATTATATGTGAAACATCCAAAATTCCTTAATATCATAAAATACCCAACTAGTGTTCAGTTCTCTAAATTGTTTCCTAGAATTGTTTCTGTAGTCACTTTGATGAAATCAGGATGCAAAATTTTCACCCCTTGCATTTTGTTGATGTGTCTGGTAATCCATAGCTTCCTCCCTCTTTTCTTTTGTCTTTGTAATTGTGGGAAGTACCATGTTAGTTTCCTGTAGAGTTTCCCACTATTTGGATTTTGCTAATTTCATTTCCATGCTGTTAAGTTTCTTCTGTCTCCTTTTCTCTTAGTAGCTTAAAATAAAGCAATCATTTTCTTATCATCTCTTTTGGCCATGGAGGCTTTGCTCTACAGATCCTGCTCAGAATGTTTCACATGCTACAGTCAGATGGTGGCTGAGGTTGGAGGTTTCATAAGGCTTCTTCATGCATGTGCTTAGAGGAGCTGTTGAGCAGAGCACCTACTTGTCGCTCCTCCAGTTGGCCTAAACTTTCTCATAGAATGGGGACCTGGACCTCAAGAGAAAGTGTGCCAAGAGAACCAGGTCTAAGTGGATGAAATCTTTATAGAAGTTACATAAAATCACTTCTTTTAGCTTTTTTGTTTTTTTTAAATTTTATTCCAAAGAGAATAAAACCAAACAAAATAAAACAGAATAAAGCCAATCAAAACAAAACAGTGAAAGTGATATAGGACTTCAAAACAGGATAATAGGAAATCAAGAATGGCTACCATAATGCCTCTTGTTATTTTCAAAATAGCTGTCCTTACCAACAGACATAACAAAATCAAACAAAACAAAACAGAATAAAACCAATCAAAACAGAATATTGAATAAAACAGAACAAAACAAAGCAGTGAGAACAATATTGGATTTCAAAAACAAGACAGAAGGAAATCCCCTATAGTTACTATATTGCATATTGTTATTCTCTAAATAGATGCTCTGGCTACTGGCTTTAGGCCTGCAAAGTCAATCACACAATACAAGTGTTAAATTATTTTTGTACCTCAGTTGCTATCAACTCAGTCTGTGTTGCTCCAAATCAGCCAGTTTCTTATGGGGTTTGGGGGTGGGGGAATTTCTTGTCTCCTAGCCCATGCACCAGCTGGCTCACTGGGAGGGCAAATTGGCTTCTTGTTTCTACTCCCAGGCCCTGCATGATAGCTGCTGGCTCACAGGAAGGGAGAATTGGCTTTTTCCCCCCTCTTCCCTGTCCTGCATGGTGGATATTGGCCCACAGGAAGGGCAAATTGGCTTCTTGTTTCTCCTCCTGGACCTCACATGGCCACCTCTGGCTCACAGAAAGAGCAAATTGGCTTCCCGTTTCTCTTCCTGGCCCCACATGACGGCTGCTGGCTCATAGGAAGGGTGAATTCTGTTTTTGTTTTTGAGACAGGGCCTCACTATATAGTTCAGGCTGGGCTTAAACTCACTAGGTAGCACAGGCTGGCCTCAAACTTGTGGTGATCTTCCTGTCTCTGCCTCCCAAGCGCTAGCATTACAGGAGTGTACCACCACACCCAGCACAATCACTTCTGAGTTCAATCACTTCATTGATCATGGTAATCACAAAGACTTACTCAGCTCCATAGAAGGACAACAGACTCCCAAGTGTCAGTGGAGGACATTACAACATCACATTACATAAAGGGTGAGCTGTATGATGGCAGTCATCATACAAAATATAAGTGGCTATGGAACTTAGAAGAGCACTCTTAAGTTCTGTTTTGAATACAGTATATTTCAAATATCTGTAGAACACCAAAATGACAAGATAAATGGGAAATAATAAATCTGTGTCTGGTAATTCATAGCTCCCTCCCTCTTTTATCTTGTTTTTGCAATTGTAGAAATTTTGGAGTTCAGAAGATTTCAGAATTTCCATGCTATCTGTGGTAATGGAAGTCGTGGAAATAGATGCTATAGTTATACTGGGAACTGAGGTGTCATTGCCCGGCACTGCTACTCCTTTCTCAGCATGCACATGGTCCCTCTGTGCACTGCTGTTGGGGTGATGCAGGGGTGATGCTGGGGTGACTTGGCTCATGTGCCAACAGAGAAGGATCTGGGTGCCTGCTGTGGTATGGTGTGATAGCATCAGCACTACTGGGATAAAAGGAGGGAACTAGGGGGTGAATAAAGGAGGAAAAAACAGGAGATAGGAGAAGAAGGAAAATAACAGGTGTTAGCTTTCTAGAGTTCCCAAAACAAGATGCCTCAGAGCAAGGCCAAAGCAATGGAAATATTCTACCATAATCCCTTTTGAAAGTGTCATCATCATAGTATGCACAAGACATCATTCATCTCATCTCCCTATAGGCTTGAGATCCTCTGCTTCCTCTAAGAGGTCAATCAGGCCCTGCGCACTCAGCTTTCAGAGTTTGAGTAGTTAATACCTCTCTGTTTCTGTCTCCCACCTCCACCCAAACAACTTCATCATCTTTTTTAGATTTTAACTCTAAACATTCTTATCCTCCACAAATTTCTGTGTTGCCTTTCCAACATAGAATGGGAAACAGATTTCTCTCCTCTGATTAAGAAAATGTTTGCTCCAGAGAAAGCCCTGGCTCCAGTATTCTGGCCTTCCTCACCAAGACACAAGTGACATTGCTGCCTTTAATCACTTTAGTTTTATTGCATCCATAAAGCAATAAAATGTTTCAATCCACACACTATGCAAACAACTGGCTGTAGCCAGCTATAACTTATAAAGATAAAAGCTGATTCCAGAGCTATTTGATGAGTTGGGGTTTGACCACAGAGGACATCGCTCCTGTGGTTTCCTTTTCCTCTCTCTTTCCTGAAGGTCTCTCTCTTACTTGATCCTTTTCAATTTGCTTTTGCATTTAGATTCTAATTGAGCCTTCTATTCTCTTTGATTCTCTTTAATTTGGCTTGCACTTGTACCTTTCAGTCTGCACAGGACACACAGATCTCTTCCCCCATATATTCGATGTGGTCCATGAACTGCTTCACATCTGCAGAGGGAGTGAAGCCTGGAGAGCGAGGGTCCTGACGTGGGCATCCACCTGCATTTGGATGTTCTGCCCTTTTTCAGTTGTGTAATCCTCCAGGCCAGTGCTTGATGAAAATGCTGTGGCCTCAGCTACACTCTCATCCTCCAAAGCTGGCCAAGCCCAGGTAGAGAGCCAAGACTTTTTACTTATTTAAGCAGTACTTATCTACAACATGCAGCACACCATTCTATGACTATGCATATATCAATGTATTTGTCACAACCATTTGAGTTGAGAATTTTTATTATCTGTGTTGCAGATGAGATAGTAAGGCGCCAAAAGGTTAATTAGCCCAAGTCACATAGTCAGTGAATAGCCCAACTAGGAATCTGTTAATTCTAGCCTAATCTGTTCTTGGTCAGCTCCAGTTACATTTGGGCAGTAGAGTATAATTACTTGGACGTGCAGCACTGGTTCATAATCTACGATTTTCCCCAACCTTGCAGCCTCTGATTCCTAAGGACCCATCACAGAGAGAGATACTCACAAGAGGTCAGCAGGTCTGGGTTTCTAAGTGGCTATGAGGTTTTCCTATGGTCAAAATTCCTGAGGGCTTATCTTGTCTCTACCTTTTCCTAGTTGTGTGACTTCAGATACCTATCACCTGCCTACAGTAGCTCATTTTACAACCATGCTATTGTCACTTGCTCAGCAACAGATTGGAAATCAAAAGACATGTAGACGAAGTCCCTTGAAAATCATAACTTGAAATGTACATTAAAGGATTTTGTTAGTATCTGCACCTTGCCTATTACAACTCATGAATAGTAGTCTAACTAGGCCAGCAATAGAGAAAACTCAAAACAATTATTTCCTAAAGCCCCTATACCTTGAGCATGCTCTATTCTGAACAGATGCATTTCCCTGTGAAGCTCAGAAGCCTGACACTCTGAAGTCCACATGCATATCTTGTGAAACCAGACAGTAATTCAGTTCAACCCACAGGTCTGAGCTCTGCGGACTGCTGGGGAGGACATCCTTATGCGTGCAGTGAGGAGGGAGGTTTGTGTCTGTGCGTGCTGAGTCTGATGACAGAACCAAAATAGGTGCCAGCCAGACCCAAGTCTTAGTTCCATCTAAGTAACAGATGTTAATAGCTACCTTTTTAGCCCTGAGAATGGAGTAAGTGTCCCCTAATTTCACCATGAGCAGAGTGCAAGGTGACCCAGCTTGTCCTACTGGGTACCAGCCGAGCCTTTCAGCTCAGCCCAGCGTGAGTGAGCAGAAGAAGCCACAGACTTTGCGGCCCCTCAGGCCAATCCCTGCTTAACTCTACTGACTTCAAAGAATCAGTTAGCCTCTGAATGGAAGCAGTATCCTCATTTCAATAAAAAAATTTAAGAAATAAACAGGTCCTGCTGGCTTAGAGGAATCCCTGTGAGTTTCCAGAAACCGACATTCCCCAGCTCTAGTTCATTTGCAAGCAGGAAGACTGGCCTGTGTGAAAGAGAGGTGACTTGTTCAAACTCCCTCTGGCTTGGGTCCAGTTAGCAGGAGTGGGTCCACTGGGTCACTGAGGGCTATGGACAAACTATCTGTGGCCGGTGAGATCCAAGATGCCATGATACCTACAGTTGAGGAAAAGTGTGGTTTTGAGAGAAATGCTGAGTCAGATCATTGAATCCCCAAATATTTTTATGGGGGGGGG
>RJWT010036160.1:0-13318 GCA_004365215.1 Cuniculus paca | reverse complement strand
ATGAATTTTAAGAATGATTTCTCTAGATCTGTGAGGTATGCTAATGGTATTTGGATGGGAATTGCATTAAATCTGTATAATAATTTTGGGAGAATGGCCATTTTCACAATGTTTGTTATTCCTATCCATGAGCATGGAATGTCTTCCATTCTCTGAGATCCTCTTTGATTTCTTTTTTCAGAGTACTGTAATTTTCATTGAATAGATCTTTTGCTTCCTTTGTTAGGTTGATTCCTAAGTATTTCATTTTTTTGGATGCTATTGCAAAGGGTGTGGTTTTCTTATTTCTCTCTCAGTGCATTTGTTGTTTGTGTACAGGAATGCTACTGATTTCTGAGTATTGACTTTGTATCCAGCTACATTACTGAATTTGGTTATGATATCCAGAAGTCTTTCTATGGAGTTTTGTGTGTCTTCTATGTAGAATATCATGTCATCTGCAAATAGTGATAACTTAACTTCTTCCTTTCCTATTCTTATTTCTTTTATTTCTGTCTCTTGTCTAATTGTTCTGGCTAATGTTTCCAGCACTATATTGAATGGGAGTGGTGAAAGTGGACATCCTTGTCTTGTTCCTGATTTTAGAGTGAAAGCTTTCAGTTTTTGACCATTTAATGTGATACTGGCTGTTGGTTTGTCATACATGGCTTTTATCAGATTGAGGTAAAGGCCATCTATTCCAATTTTCTGTAGGGTTCTTATAACAAAAGAGTGTTGGACTTTATCAAAAGCTTTTTCTGCATCTATTGAAATGGCCATGTGGTTCTTATCTTTGGCTCTATTGATATGATGTATTACATTTATTGATTTGCATATGTTGAGCCATCCTTGCATTCCTGGGATGAATCCCACTTGGTCATGGTGTATAATCTTCTTCAGGAGTTGCTGGATTCTCTTTTCCAGTATTTTATTGAGGATTTTTGGATCTATGTTGATTAGAGAGATTGGCCTGTAGTTCTCTTTCTTAGTTGGGTCTTTCTCTGGTTTTGGCATTAGGGTAATACTTGCATCCAGGAATGAGTTAGGGAGACTTCCTTCCCTTTCAATTTCATTGAAGAGTTTGAGGAGTGTTGGCATTAAGTCTTCCTTGAATTTCTTGTAGAACTCAGCTGTGAACCATCAGGACCTGGACTTTTCTTGGTTGGTAATGTTCTAATTACATTTTTTATTTCATTAACTGAAATTGGATTATTCAGTTGTTTTACATCTTCTTGGTACAGTTTTGGTAATTGATACATTTCTAGAAACCTGTCCATTTCTTTGGTGTTATCGAACCTATGAGAGTAAAGATTTTCGAAATAGGAATTGATGATCTTCTGTATTTCCACAGGGTCTGTAGTGATTTCATCCTTTTCCTTCCTTATTGCATGGATTTGAGTTTTCTCTTTCCTTTTTTTAATAAGGTTGGCTAGCGGCTTATAAATTTTATTTATTCTTTCAAAGAACCAGCTCTTTGATTCGTTGATTCTTTGTATTGTTTTCTTAGTCTCAATTACATTAATTTCAGCTCTGATCTTTACAATTTCCTCCCTTCTTTTGGCATTGGGTTGGGCTTGTTCTTCTTTTTCTAGATGTTTCAGGTGTAACATCAGATTGTTTATTTGCATTTGTTCCATTTTCCAGATGTGGGAATTCACCGCCATAAATTTCCCTCTGAGGACTGCTTTCATTGCATCCCACAGATTCTGGTAAGTTGTATTTGTAATTTCATTTTGCTTGTAGATATTGTTTAATTTCTTCTTTAATTTCCTCTGTGACCCACTGATTGATCAGGAGTGTGCTATTTAATTTCCATGTGTTTATGGACTTTTTGCAATTTCTTTTGTCATTAATTTCCAGTTGATAGCACTGTGATCAGATAGTATGCATGGGATAATTTCAATTCCTTTGCATTTATTTAAGCATGTTCTATGGACCAATATATGGTCTATTCTAGAGAATGTACCATGTGAAGCTGAGAAGAATGTATACTCTGATGTTGGGTGGAAACTCTGTAGACGTCTACCAGGTCCATTTGTTCACAGGTTTGATTCAGTTCTGTTATTTCTTTGCTGATTTTCTATCTAGTTGATCTGTCTCTTTCAGTCAAGGGTGTGTTAAGGTCTCCTGTTATAATTGTGTTATTGTTTATTTGATTTTTCATTTCTATTAATATTTGTTTTATATAGTTGGGTGCTCCCATATTTGTTGCATATATATTTAAGATTGTTATTTCTTCTTCTTAGAGTTTTCCCCTAACCAGTATGTAGTGACCTTCCTTATCTCTTTTGACCATTATTTGTTTGAAGTTTACATCATCTGGGAACAGAATAGCTACTCCTGCTTTTTTCTGGGTTCCTGTTGCATGGAGTATTGTTTCTATCCTTTGACTTTCAGTCTATGAATTTCCTTTTGGGTTAGATGGGTTTCTTGTAGACAGCATATGGTTGGATGTTGTTTCTTGATCCATTCTGCCGGTCTGTTCCTTTTGATTGGTGACTTGAGGCCATTTACATTAATGGTTATAATTTATATATTTTGGCTTATTTTAGTCATGTTGTCTTTCTGCAGTGGTTTGTTTAGCTTTTCCCTCTTCTTAATTGTTTGGCCTGCTTGGTGTTCTTCTTCTGTTGATGTTTTTGATGTCATAGCTATTTTCGTGTCTATCTAGAGTATCTTTCAGTATTCTTAGCAGGGTTGGTTTGGTGGTCATGAAGTTCTTCAGCTGCTCTTTGTCATGGAAGTATCTTATTCCTCCATCAATTTTGAAGGATAGTTTTGCAGGGTACATCAGTCTGGGTTGAAAGTTGTTTTCCTTTAGAACTTGAAATACTTCACCATGCTCTTCTTGACTTCATTGTTTGTGTTGAGAAGTCTGCTGTGAATCTGATGGCCTTTCCTTTATAGGTGATTTGCTTCTTTTCTCTCACAGCTTTTAGTAGTCTGTTCTTATGTTGAATTTCTGGAATGCTGATAATTATATGTCTGGGTGTTGATTTATTTTGGTTATGGGTAGTTGGAGTATTGTATGCTTCACTTATCTGTATATCAGCTTCCTTTCCCATGTTTGGGATATTTTGAGCTATAAGTTCTTTAAATAGTGATTTTATATCATTTGTGTTTTCTCCTTCTTTTTCCTTTACACCTATTAATCTTATATTGTTTTTCTTTGCATCATCTTGCGACTGCTGAATTGCTATTTCCTGATTCCTTGTTACTTTTAAAAGATGTTTCCTTTCTTCCTCACTAGCTGCCATCATATCTTCGAGTTCTGAAAGTCTATTTTCACATTCATTGAGGTGGCTTTGCCAGCTTTTGATGGCCTTCTTGATTTCCTGGCTATCTCTTTGAATCTGTTTCATGCATTGTAATTCTTTCTTGTATTCTTCATTCAAGGTTTCCATCATTTTGCAGTGTTCCTCTATTTTTCCAACTATATCTTCTTTAGATGTGCTCAGCACCTCTTTTATTACATTTATCATCTCTTGTTTTACCTGGAAAATCATTTCTAACCTCAGTTCCTTTAAAGTCTCATAGAGTTGTTTCTTTACTTCAACTGCTATCATTTCCAAAGTTTCAGGTGTGTGGCTCATATTTTCTTCTGTGTCCATATCTTTTTGGCTTTTTTGGGAAGGACTGGAGGTGCAAGATTGCATTTTGCTGTTTTGTTTTGTCATTTTCCTGTATTCCACTGTGGGAGTTGAATCCAACGTGCACTGTTGAGGTTCCCAGGGTAGGTGATGCTCACAATGCCCACCTTCAACTCCAGCCAAGACTACCACTGTGGCTGTTCTGATGCTGGGTGATGTCTGGGTGGAGCCCAGGCAGGATGCGAGGGAAGCTCTGAACTTCTCAGACCAATGGGGGAGGGGCGCAGACTCCTACCTGTCTGTTGGCAAGGTCGCAAGCTGCACAGCCAGGTGGAATTCGCTGTATGCACCCCTAACCCAAGTGAGGCCCGGAGAAGCGGCTGCCAGGCTGCTCTGGGTAAATGGGTGGGGCCTAGGCAAGACCCCAGAGATGCCCCGATTGGCCCGGGCCAATGGGGGACAGACACAAACCCAAACCCTTACTGGGCTCCTGGCAAAGTCCTAAGCTCAATGGCTGGGTTGATTACGCTGGTCGCATCCCCAACTCAAGCCAGGCTCAGAGCAGCCGCTGATGGGCCGCCCTGGCAAGCGGGCGGGGTGCAGGGAGGACCCCAGGGACGCCCCGAACATCCGTGGCCGACGGGGGATGGGCACAGATTTCTATGGGTCTTGTCACCGGTTCCCAAGGTGCACAGCTAGGTGGGGTTTGCTGTGCTCACCCCAGACGCAAGCCGGGTCCGGAGCAGCCACCTCCACGTTCTGATATACTGACTTTTACAATGCCAAATCATTAATAGGAGATGAAGAAATATAAAGGAAAATTACAATTATTTTACAAATTAATAGTGCTTTTCTCCTTCCCCCCAAATATAAGTATAATCATTTATTGATTGGACAAAATTATATATGAATAATCATATATATATGTACATATATACATATGTATGTATAGTATATGCAAAAAACAGCAAGCTAGGAGAGAGATAAATAGGAAGTAGAGAGAGGTTTAAATATTTCTCAATTTCTCAATTAAATATTTTCTCAGATATTTCTCAATTTCCACTATGCCAAAAATAATTTAATATATATGCTAATTTGTTTCATTTATACCACAAGGTTATCTTCATTTGTTGAAAATCTTTTGTTACTATCTGTTTGCTATTATCTTTTGCTTTTTATGTGTTTATACCCTGATTCTGAGTAAAATATTATGTCTGGCCATTCATGGACTGCAGGGGAAAAGAAGTCACCAAGAAGGAAGCCCTCCTTGCAAATCAACATCATGCATGGGCCACTGGGGGAGAACCAGATGCCAGACTCTTCCAGTGCCTGGGATGAGAAACAAGAAGAGCTATCGCTCCCCAAATTCCTGCCCCCATAAGCAACCAGTTGGTCCAGAGAAACGCAGGCTGCAATGATAGCTATTGAGGTAAAATACAATTTAGTGCTTGCAGTGTTTAGTGTTTCACTGACTTTGCAGGTCTAAAGCCAGTAGTCTGATCACTTATTTGGAGGATAACAATACACAATGTAGCATCTATGGTGGATCTCCTTCAGAAGGTGGTAGGTAGCCATTGTTAATTCCCTATTATCTTGTTTTGAAGCACTGTATATTTTCATTGTTTTGTTGGGTTGGGTTTTATTCTGTTTAGTTTTGTTTGATTTTATTATATCCTATGCCATGGGCAGCTATTTCAAAGATAACAGGATATATCATGGTAGCCATTTTAGATTTACTATTGTCTTGTTTTGAAGTCCTTTATTTCATTTGTTGTTTTGTTTTTATTGGTTCTATTCTGTTCATTCTTTCTTTCTTTTTTTTCTTTTCTTTTTTCTTTTTACTCTGAAGGTATCTGCAGCTCTTTTGGGGACAACAGGAGGCATTACAGTAAGCATTGGTGATTTCTTATTGTTTTGAAGTCCTGTGTCACTTACACTGGTTTGTTTGATTGACTTTATTTTGTTTTACTTTGCTTGGTTTTGTTCTCTTTAATGTAAAAATAAAAAAATTGAAAAGGAAAAATATTATTATGTCTTGATTATTATATCTTAAATTTTTCAGAGTTTTGAGTGTTTATAGTTGAAGAATGAAAACATTTCACAAACATTTTTACCAAAATGCAGAATTTCTACTTTTGCTTTTTTTGGATGTTATAATTTATTTTTCAAGTAATTCTTGTATTTGACTCTATATCTTTATATAACATACTTATATCTATTATTTTGATTTTTCAAGGAAAATATCCCCCATTTAAAAAATGAAATGTCTTTTGTCTTCTCAGAATCCACTAAAATGTAACACAGTACATGTATACTACAATAAGACAAAACCAAAAAACCTAACCTATTATGTACCAAGCACTCTAATTAATGAATTAAAAATCTTTGAAGAACTTGTAGTTGATTATGTTTTATGAACATCAAATTTCACCAAGAACTACATTAGTGCCTTGGGTTGCATAATAAATGCAAAGAAATATACTTTTGTGTATAATCATTTCATAGTCTGTATACATTTTCCTTCCCAAAATTTACCATTTGGAATACAATACATCCCTTATTTGATTAATTTTTAGCAAACAGGAAAATATATTTTGATTCTCTAGGGGTTTGGACAAACCCTAAAATATATGTGAAATACACAGTATGTTTGATATTTGGACTTGTCTTTGTAAACTGAAATAAGACGTTCTGATTACTTTAAACACTTCAAGATGATTTTTAAAACATACATGAATATTTTCTTCTAAATGATAATGAATATTTTCTTCTAAATGATAGTAGGAAAAATCACTGATATGAATTGTAAAATTTTTACTTTAAAGAAAATCTCAGCAATTATTTGTTTCATTTAGCAGGCTATTCTATGTTCTCATTTTATATATCCTAGCTCATCTATTTAAAATTATAACTATAAATTCTATGTTTATCTGTATCTATATTCTTACTCCCTTCTGATGACCTGTTTTCTTCTTGTCATTTGACAGAATTTGGCTTCATATTCTATTAACAGATCCCATTAGCAGTTTAGTTCAAAACAATTTGATTAGCTTAGAAGCTAGGAAGATTAACCTTTACGGGCCACTCAATGTATGGTATAAAGAACTCTCCCACAAACTTGTTTTCTTTCTTTTTTTTTTTTTAAAGAAAACTCCAATCAATTAAAAAATAATAACAAACTCCAAATATCCCTAAAGCCCTGTGCATTTATTGGAGAAGGTTAAAGAGTTTCTGAAAAATACATTAGAGGTTAAATAGAATAGTGCAAAAAATGAAGTAGCCTCAAGGAAATGAGAAAGAGGAGGTCGGTTGATTTAACCTAGTGTGTAGACTCTAGAGTTCTGGGAGAGGTAAAAACCCTCCAGTGAAAACCTACACACATGTTCATAAAGCTCAAATGCACAATTCACATAATCTCATTCCGCAGCTTGCATTTATTCACAATAACTAAGAAATCTCATTTGAACTCAAATGTTTTCTAGAATATAATATTGTTTGCATAATTTTCTGCTATAACATTTTATAGTTTCAAATATAAAGAAGCATTCTAATTGTGAAAAAAGCAAAAATGTGATAATCCAAAAATTGTAAACATAAATATTAAGATGTTTAAAATAGGTTGAGACCGTAAAAGTAGCATTTATAAAGAACCATAATAATTCCCAAGTGACACATGAGTTACTTTTTTAATATTTTGTAGTATAATTTTTCAGTGTAAAAAAAATACTTTCTTACAAACCAGTGCTAAGAAGGGTTAGCTTAAGATGTCAAGAAAGTTGAAAATTAAAAGTGTTATGTTCATAGTCCAATTACCGGACTACTTTTGTATCCTAATTTAACCATAATAAATTAATATGCCAATAATAATATTAGAATATTTGTGGAATGGTCACGCTAAATACATTAAATACAGTATTTCCTTTTGAATGTATTTCATTGCTTGATGAAAAGTAATTTAAAAGGAAGGTAGGAGTTGTCTATGAAGTTGGAAAGAACATTAGTCATTCTTTTGATAATATAGATGTTAATGACAAACATATTTTAGATGAGCTTAGTTTTTAAAAATATTTTTGTTAGTATGTGTTTATGATACAAAGTAAAATAAATTCCTTTTGAGGAATTGGTAGATTCAAATAATGCTTCTTGATCCTTCTGATAATTTAAACTGACCTTTTAAATTCTTTTTCAAAAATGTGCAATTTTTAACCTATATAAACAGCTAGATCACTACAAGGTATAAAATAGAAAAAAGAATTTCTGCTGTAGAATCTGTACAAGAGCTATAAGGAAAGAAGCATGAATTTAAATTTGGAAGCATTTAAGATGTTTGTTTAAAAGACATTAATTTTCATGTAATTCAGTGATTCTGTATTATACATTAAATTTTAAATATATCCTTGTGTAAGCAGTTTCCTACTTGATATCCCAAAATATTTGATAGTTTCATGTTTGTATTTTCTTTGGTATTTTGCTATATATTTCTTGTGCATAATGTAAAACAGTTTTGTAAATGATTCATTAATTTCATATAAACTTATTTAATGGATTTCAACTTACTGGCCTTAAAACAGTTCTTTATTGTTTGGTCACTTGTGGAAAAACACCTTGCCCCAGTGATTTCCTCTGTTTCTACTCTCAATGATATTAAAAAGGATTATCAGTAGGCACTAATTTCTAGGATTACAACTTTTTTTACATCTTTTCTATCTGGTACTTCAGTTGCAGTAAGTACAAAGTGGTATTTTACCTGTCAACTATTTTTTAAATTCTTTAGGCACTTTTTAAGTCAAATTCAAAAAAAAAAAAAAAAAAAGATGTTCATCCAATATGCGTTTTCTCCAAGGAGAGAGCTAAAGTATTTGGCATAGGTTAAAATTACTTCATATGAAATAAGGAAATATTTTGTCTTAGAAAGCTTCATTTTTTCTTTACCTGTTCTTATAATTTCTTGCCCTCTCTCTCATCATAAACACATGCATAAACACAATTTTTTTTGAAATGCTGTTTAAGTATCTCTTGGACTCCAAAAGATATCCACCTTCTAATTCTTGAAACCTTTAACATATATCTTACTTTATTTGTTAAAATGATATTAAAAATGAAGATAGTATTAAAGTCTCTATCAACTGACCTTAAAACAGGTAGAGTTTCCTGCATTATTTAGATGTAGATGAAAAAAGCATAGAAGATAGGCTGATGTAATATGAGAAGCTGACCTGATGTAGCTGCATTTGAAAGTAGCTAAAGAGGTTGATGAACCTAGATATATGGGCAACTTCTAGTAGTTAAAAAAGGTAAGGAAATGTACTGATCACTACAGCCCAAAGAAATGAATTTGGGCTTTCTGATACTGGTTTTCTTGTAGTGAGATACAATTTGGGCTTCTGACCATTAAACATGCAAAATGTATGTTTGTGTTGTTTTAATGTACTAACTTTAGGGCAAAGAAAATAGTAATTTTAGAAATGTAATCACAGAAAATTAATACATTGTCTTTAAGTAAACATATCAAATTAAAATATTGCCTGTAATTAAGGGAATTGACTCTCTGGTGAACATAACAAGAAGTCAACTAGCGTATGGCCAAATCATAGTGTTTAAATTAAACATAATATTTTCCATGCAGTGATTATAGTAAAAGACCATTATAATTGTTGCGTTTTTCATCTCTCTAATTGTGCTAAGACCTAATGAATATCACCAATTAATTTTAGTTACAAACAACAAAAATGGAAACTTTTAGCAAAATAATTTTAATGCTATAAAATGTCTCTAAAATAGATAAGATGTTCTATCAGTCTCAGAAAAATATGTAGGAATTGACAAGCACTGTGAGAATGGGAAATCCCACCATGAAACATCCATGTTTGAATTCTGCTAACAACATTGCCATAGCTCAATTTTCAGCCATTCTGCTGCTACTGTATCCTTGTCATCCACTCTCTCTCTCCTTGCTCCTGTGTCAGTTAGATAGTATTCAGCGTTCAAAGTTCCAGGTATAAAAATCTAGAAGATCAAACATAATTACATGCATACATACGTTAGTTTCCAGTGTTGCAGAAAAAGATAAACAGGATGACTTATTTGACATTTGGAAGGACAAAATTGGTCCCTGTCTTTCTCCAAGACTCACAGTATGAATTTCTCAGATAAGAGAAGGAGCTATATGTTGAGTATTGCATAAATGTTCCATTAAATTGTAAAATAATATTTTGTTATAATATTAATATCCCATTGCAAAGAAGAGGCAGCAAAGTTTCAGATTAACATTAAATAATTTTATAAATTCATTTAAGTAGTAACCAAAACCACAAAGGTAACGTTCAGGGACTGAATTCTCATTTTCTGCAAACATGAGACCTAAAACTCAGTATATACATAAAGTATTCAAGTGGTAAAATAACTTTTTAACTTTAGTATTAATTAAAGACAAACATCGGCTTCAGAACAACACACATGAATTGCTTTAAGCAAATAACTTTTCATAATTGATATTAATTTTAATCCCATATTTTAGGTGTACTATATACTTGAGTGAGACCATGATGTCAAGATGATCAATGCACAAAGTCTCCTCAGTTTTGGTAACTAGTGGAATTCCAGTAACTTCAAGTGTCTACCATCGTGAGGAAAAACTTAGCTTGTCAGCAGGAGGTAAATTTGTCTTTTTATTTAAAGATCAATTCTCTACCAAAGCTTTATCTTTTCTCTCTGCATTCATTCTCAAGGCTTGGATAACAAGATACCTGTTTATAGTCCTCAAGGGTCCTGAGATTAAAGAAACATGACAGTGTCATGTGAGGTCATACATGTCCCTGAATTGATTGTATTCTGGATTCCTGTGGTCAGTAGAGTGTGGACCCGGACTGTTCTTTCCAAGGTCTAGATATTTAAAAATTCTTCCTCACTGTGTGTTATTGGTGCTAACCTCAAGTGGTGGGGTACAGCAGGAGGTTTTCAGATCGTTAGAGGTTTTTGCTCAAAGACTATTATGGGACAATAGTCTCTTTCTCTTTCTCTCTTGCACTTCTTGGCCATAATGTCAACAGCCTTTGTTTTGGTTTGTGCTGCTGCCATGACCCACTGCCTCAACACAGACCCAACATGTGGGAAGTCAGTCATGACAGAAACATTCAAAACTATGAGCCAAAATAAACCTTTTTCCTTACAAGATAATTATCTCTTGTATTTTACTAAAGTACCAGAAAACTGACTAGTATGTCCATTAAGCATTTACTTACACCCAGATTTAACAGATTAGAATTAATTCATGCTGGAAAGTTCATGGTTCAACCATTATATACTACATATTTTAGATATAGGCAATATCTGCCTTTTCTATTTAAAATATAGAATATTTTTCAATACTTATACTTTATAAAAATGAATTTTAATTTTTGTCAGTCCACATTAAATTCCATCACAAAGAAATATGCATTCTACAATACTTTTTTCTCATGTCTCTGTCAAATTTGCTTTCTTAAGCATATATAATACTTCAATTGCAGTCCTTGTAAAAATTACTGGAGCTAAACTATATTCACATAAAGCACTTTTAGCCAATCAGTCTTTTGCAGCTTAGAAAACCAAGGGCATCTGTCAAAGTGCATCACATTTGAATGCTGATTCCATCACATATGCTTCACACTCTTTGTTTCCCATGAAGATTGATTAGTTTCTGTTGCAGTACAAAATGAAATTCATATCTGTAATTTAAATGTAGCTTCCTTTATATTGCATTTATTTGAAATGAGAGTCCCACCCTTATCCACAATATATTCCCTAAGCCTGAGACTGTGTTTATGTGCTTACTGAGCAGCATGAGTTAAAACAAGCATTTTAGAGGAAAAAATATAATCCTAGGAATTCTGACAAAACCCTTAGAGGTTTTCCAAATCAGGATATCCTCAATGAAAATAACTACAAAAGAAAAAAATAAATACTTCTGGCTTAATTACACCCACTTTAAGCAAAAGACCACTCTTAGATTGCATTCCCTTGGATCCAGAGTCAGTGAGGTCAATCAAATAATACATTAACCAGTCAATCAAGAACTTTTGAAATATTTCCACTTGGAATATTATCTGTTGTAGAGCCTCTTTGCCTTGTGGGATCCTTTCTTATTTATATTTTTCAGGGAAAGCATTTGGACTCTTCTGGAAGGCCAAAAATAAGGATGAAGACTATCAAAAGATATATGTGAGTGAGTTCTTCGAGGTGACTGATGGGGTGGGTGTGAGAGGAATATTTTTAGCTCTGGAAAACTCCCAGGTAGATCACATTGGTTTTATGGTGTGTGTGTGTGTGTGTGTGTGTCGCATTGTATTTATCAGTATGTCTGTGGGTGGATAGGTAATTGCAACATACACTGTTCTATTGCTTTCTTTCTACTCCTACCTGAATTATTTTTCTTTTTCTGTGGGCACATGTGCATGTGCGTTCATGTGTGAATGTGTGTGTGTATATGTGTGCGTGTGAGTCAATGTGTCTGTGTTAGTGGGAAATGAATCCAAGATTTCCTGAACTACATCTCTAGTCTATAGTTACTTTATTTTGAGACAGAGTCTTGCCAAATTGCGTAGTTTGGCCTTTCACTTGTCAACCTCTTGGCTCAGCCTCTAGAGTAGCTGGAATTGCAGGTGTGACACACTATGTCAGGCTTTTGCCTGAGTTTTTATTCAAAAGTTGTGCATAGCATTGATATGAACACAGTTTCATGATCACCAAAATAGTAAAAACTCAAGAATTTGACTGACAGCTTCTTTTTTGGACTATTACTGTGAATATAAATTCTTAAAGACATAATGGCAAGGAATGAATCATGCCATATTATGATATTTTCATAATGATTCACAGAATATGACTTAGATATTCTTTTTGAATAATTCTACATTGGAAATTACATTTTAAATTACAATGTATTTATAAAATTTAATGTACATATACATATAATAGGAAGTTGGAAAACTATACCTTGTCTAGTGAAGATGGACTCATTCAGATTACATGCTTTGAGTTCTGTGATAAAAGTGGTATATTATTAGCCAAACTTGACTGCAATTACTAGTCCTCTGACACACAAAAGGAACTGTCCTTCCAGCTATGGCCCGATGGAAAGTTATTTTGTGCTTTTATTATGCACGCATATTCTTCCTAATGATAAAAATATGAAGATATAGAATTCATATTTTAAAAATTAGAACATGCACTTTCATATATTTCTTTTCATCTTTTTGGTGAAGAACATATTTCAATAATGTTTACATGTAGCAATGAAATATAAGAACATGAGGGGGGAATGTTACATGCAGCTGAGTTAGAAATATAGGCAGTCAGATAGGGTTAGGCCCTCGAGAAAGTGGACACAGAGGACCAGATGTCTTGTGACCTTGAAGGAGACAGACAACTCCTGCTATAAACCAGATCTTAAGACAAGGCAAAACAAATACAACCACACCCTAAGTAGAAACATCAGGGATTGACGTTCTAAATAGGTATGGAGGCCAGGGATTTAGCTCAGTGGCGTAAGGGCCTGCCTGGCAAGCAGGAGGTTGTGAGTTCAATCCCTGGTGCCACAAAATAAATAAATAAATAAATAAATAAATAAATAAATAAATAAATAAGGATTACCTTCACCATCCCAATTCCCTATAGGAAGAGTTGCTGATCTTTAAGAATGGTCTCGTTTGCTATGTGAATTGCTTCCCTATTCGTCCCTGATTTGGTCAGTTTTACCTGAATAATTAATT
>RJWT010036159.1:0-13322 GCA_004365215.1 Cuniculus paca | reverse complement strand
GGTCAATTATCATTTTATGCCATTTTGTATTTTACTGTTATTTTATCTGTTATATAATTCCTCCAATTATTTTCTTATTAGGTTCATTATTAATTTCTAGAGATTTTACTTCATATTTATCTGTACATATAACATTTTTAGCAGCAATAACTGTAACAATTCCAACAGGAAAAGCCAGGTAAAACAGGATGTTCAGATTATTTTATTCATTGGCAAAACTTTCAGTCAATCCGATATGCAAAGTGGACATATTTATCAAAGTAGATGTAAACTATCTTGAAGACCAAAGACTTGGTTTTATTTATAGAAATGGAAGGTATTTTAATACCAACTCTGCTTATATATTTTTATTCAATAGGGGTAAGTTGGCATAGCTCTTGAAACACTTAAATCATCTATGAGAATACAAATAGTCATAAAACATGAAAGCTGTATCACTACATAATTTTTACTTTTGGCAGTACATTTTTCTTTACATGGATCTATCAATGAGATAAGAGAATTTAGATTGGAATATAAAGCCTAGACTGTTAGTCCAAATTTGTGTATGTCCATCATTGATGTATTATGAGAAATTCAGACCTTTATTCTCAATCTTCTCTTTTCTTTTGCTTGCTATGCAGCTACTGTTCTGATTTCACTAGAGTTCACATTAAAATAAAATACTTTAAAAGTAGTCCTTTGACACATTTTACATAATATTTATGCAAGTAATTTTTATACAAAAGTTATATAACACAAAAGTTTAGTAAATTATGTTCTTAATGAGGTCTATTTGTGGCATGAACATACTTATTTCTTAAATTAAAATTTATTGTAATTTTAAACTATTTATATTCATAAATAATTCAATCTTTTTCCCTGACAGTTTATAAGACTCTACTGAAATATGATTTCATGTCTATTTCACTTATATAGGGTAAAAAAAAATAGCAGTGTCTTCCAAAATGATGATTTTATTTCCTTTGATTCTTACTATGAATAGATTTTCAGTATGAATAAAGGATATTGAGTGAGAAGTGAATCAGTTTTGAAATAAGAAAGTAAACATGCCAAAGAAATACAGTTTCTATTATTTATTTTTGTAATGGAATTCCTAATTCAAAACTTACATTTACTTGATTTATGTCACGCTCCAGCATAGCCAAATACCCACTCCATCATTACTTCTTCATGGAGATTGTTGGTGGGCCATTTTTGTAAAATATCTCCTTTACCTGTCCTTGGAAGCACAGTTAAAAGTATTTGTTTTTCAAGATGACAGAAAAAAAAAAGAGATAAATTTCCTGGAGCTGTAAGGCAAACAAGATATCCTCATTTTCAAAAGTTAGTGTGAAGTAAGTAACTAACCAAAGTTTTACCAGAAGTCACATGGTTGATGCCTGGAGGACAGAGGTTAGCAGGGAATGTCTAGAAATATTCATGAGCCATAGTATACAACACAATCATCTTATATACTCAACATTCCAACTCCACAAGTGGTTGGAAGTTCAGTTTAGTTCATGAATACTGGAGTCCACCCTACAGCTGTCATGCAAACAGCACTATTTGTAAAGATTTGATGCATGTCATTTTGAAGCATTAACACATGTTAATGTACCCTAACTTGGAAGAAACGAAGTTGACTTTTCTTCAGAAGGACTGTAAGAAAGAAAACTCAAGAGCAGGAAATATAACAGTGAGAAAAAGAAGTATCTAGTTTCCCATATCCTGAATTATACAAGCAATATGTTATATAAGTACACATATATGCATTCTTTTCTCTCTCATACACAGATACATACATTCACACAAATATAAATGTATAGATTCTTCCTGGGAAGAGGTTGGAGTTCAAATAATGGATAGATGTTAGACTGACTGCCAGTCATAGAAACTGGGTATTGGACTGATTTGATTTTATTGCAGAACAAAATAATACAAAATATTGCTCATTTCTGGAAAAACAGTCTATGGATTTGCTAGTGCTATCATAAAAATATCACACACTAGACAGCGTAAGTAATAGAAATTTAATTTCTCAGTTCCATAGTTGACTAAAAGTTTAAGAACTACAAGTTAGAGTCTTATTTTCCTTCTGAGGCTTCACTTCTTGACTTGCAGATGTCTATTTTTTCTTTATCTTCACAGAATTTTTCGCTTTGGGTGTCTGTGTCCTAATCTTTTCTTAAAGGACACTAGGTTAACTGAATTCAACTCCATTCATGAGACCTGATTTTACTTTCATATTTGCTTTTAATTAATTAATTTATTTATTTACCAATTTATTTGAGACAAGATCTTGCTCTGCAGTTCAGGCTGGACTTGATCTCCCTTTGAAGACCAGACTGGCCTCAAACTCACAACATTTCTCCTGCCTCAACCTCCCAAAGGCTGAGATTATAGGCATGTACCACCACACCCAGCTTCATATCACTTTTAAGCTCAGTACATTCAAACACAGTCACACTTTGAGGTACTAGAATTTGATAAAGTTTTAACATATGCACTTGAACATGACACAATTCAGCTCATGATATCAGTTTTCTGGTGACAAACAGTAAGTAAACTGAACTCATTATTGAGCAGACATTGAAATCTTTTGCTTAAAGTGGGTTTCATATTCAGGAAAAGATTCTAGTTGTCAGTCAGGATTCTGCACAGGAAACTGAAATTCTACTGGGATTTAAAGGGACTTATTAAACAGAATCTAATGCTCAGATTTTAAAAGGGCATTGGAATCAATGTTACACACTTATATGTAAGAAACTACCCCAAAACATAGCAGAGATAAACAGTATGTTATGTTTTTCTTGGTACTTTTATTTATGAATCAAGAATTCAGTATGGACACAGTGAGGCTGCCTAGTTTCTTCCTCATGGTACCGGGGGCCTCAGGTAGGATGACACTAATAATTAGAGGCTAAAATTTGGGAAGCTGAAATTCCCTGTCCCTGTCTCTGTCCCTGCCCCTGTCCCTGTCCCTTTCCTTCTCCCTCTCTCTTATTTATCTCTCTCCCTCCTCCCTCTCTGTCTGTCCCTCTCCGTCTCTTTCCTTCTCTTTCTCTCCCTTTCTCTTCTCTCTCTGTGTCTCTCTCTAGATGTGTGTCCATGTTTCTGTGTTTCTTTCTGTTTCTCTAATGAGCTTCCTCTCATTATAAAGGTATCCTGTTAGTCAGACATCTTTCACGAAGTTAGTTGAGGCTTTAAGGCAGAGAAACAAAAACTTTTCTACTACTTTTAAAATATTTCAGGAATAGGCAAAGAATTACTTTATTATGCACTACTGATCAGAGTTTTCAGAGGGCAGCATTTATTCCAAAGGATGGCACATAAACCTGTGCTTCCAAGGGGAAAGAGTGCCAAATAAATTACAGCTAACTTCAGTTCACCAGAATTCTCCTTCAAGTCATTTACAGCTTTCTTTCTGAGAAATATGTACATGAGAATGTCTTGTCTCATTAGAGCACATGACTTAGACTCAAGATCCAGATCTCACCACCTAAATCATGTCAAGGAACAAATAAGGTGCTTAGGTTCACCTCCTTGATTACAGTTCCTCTCAGTCTGAAGAACACTGAATTAGAGAAAATTTCTGGCTGCCTCTCACACATACTTCCAACACACAAGTTGAGAAAGCACAGAATAATTTCAGTGAAAACCTCCATGCAACTTTGTGACTATCGCAAGTATACTTGTGATAGTCACCAGTTCAGAGAATTTCTGAAATTCAATCATAGAAATGGTTTGTTCATTAGTGCTAATCTATCTCCATATGAAAAACTATCCATTCTTTCTAGATCATTATATTCATTTTTTGTGCTTCCTTTCCCATAAAAACTGGACAAGGATTTTAACTGAGTATACTTCTCAGCTCACTTCTTGCCCAGTGAATTTTGGAGTTCCAAAGTTCTCCTTTTCTTTGCATTGTATCTATTCCATGTTCCAAACTTGTAAAGACCATACCTATAAAATTATCTTAAAACCACTGAGGTGTATAATGAAATATGTTGGGTATATTTCATGACAAAATGCCATACCTATACATCTCTGAGAAAATGCTGGTAGAAGGTGCTGTGGCCCAAAATCCATATGTTGCCAAAACACTAATGTTTAAACATATACGTATGTGTGTATGTGTGTGTATGTGTATTCTATATTGTAAAGATATTTAGAAGGCTTTTTGCTTTTTAAAATGGCCTGTGAAGCTCTAATTAAGGATATATCATTAATGAACAGCTACTTTGAAGAAAATGAGACATTACGGTAGTCATTGCTAATTTCTTATCATCATGTTTTGAAGTCCAATAATGCTTTTATTCTTGTTTTGATTGGTTTTAGTCTGTTTTCTATTATTTGATTTCAATATGTAAGAAGGTTTGGACAGCAATTTTGAAGAAAACAAGAGTCATTATGGTAGCCATTCTTGATTTCCTATTGTCTGGTTTTGAAGACCTGTAATGCTTTCATTCTTTTGTTTTGATTGGTTTTATACTATTTGTTTAGTTTAAATTTATTGCGTGTGAAGGTAAGAACAACTATTTCAAATAAAACAAGATACACTACAGTAGTCACTGATGATTTCCTGTTGTCTTGTTTTGAAGTCCTGTGTTGCTTGCATTGTTCTTTTCTGATCTGCTTTTTTCTGTTCTGTTTTGTTTTGTTTTGCTTTATTCTCTTTAAAATAAAAAAAGGATATATCATTATCACCTTGACTTTATCTTCAGCCTGAGTGATTTTTTTATTTTAAAGAGAAAAAACAAAAAACAGGAAAATCAAGAAGCAAACAAACAGTTAAAATACAACAGCAAAAAAACAATGACAACGTAGGATTTCAAAATAAGATGATAGGAATTTAACAATAGTTTTTATACTGTATATTGCTAACCTCAGAGTAATTGCTTAGGTTACCAGATACAGGCATGTAAGATTGATCAAACAATAAAATTTTCCTTTGAGCAGTTTAGAAAATAATAAAATAAAATAATGTGTCAAAAAATCGCTCAGAAACTTCTCAAACCTGAGTGATTTTTTTACAGGTTATTTTATTTTTTTTATTTCCTGTCTCATCTTAATGATAATCTGCTAAAGAAAACTTGAATGTTCTTTATCAACATTATTTTGAAATGTACTTTTCAACTGGAAAGGCAGTACACACCTGTAATTCCAGCACTTTGGAGGCTGAGGCGGGAGAGCCACTGAGTATTTGAGGCCAGCCTGGGCTACATAGTGAGTTCAAGGGAAACCTGAATTACATAATGAGTCCGTGTCTCAAACCAAACCAAACCAAACCAAACCAAATGAAACCAAACCAGTGTTTTAATGTTAGACTATTACAAGTTTTAGGTCAGGAAGTACTATAAAATTTATATTTTCCTTCAGGGTATGACTGCTTTTATTCTGATTGCCTTTTGCTATATAAAGATAACAGAAAATAATAGATAGATTTAGCTTTGATATCAAGAAATCCTAAGTTGGAAATATTGTCTTCAAATTTTTCTTGAAAAAAAGTTTAACTTTTGCTTCATATTTGTATTCTTGTAATTGGCACATTCTATAATCCATTTAATCCATAAATGTATCATGCCTCTCATTTATTTTCCATATTAAAACCACTAATTTTAACCAAACTTTCTGCAATTTGTAAGCTAGGTTTTCTATTCTCTATGATCCAATAATGTCTTTCAATGTTCTTCAAATTTCTACTATGTGTGTGTCGTCAGTGTTTCTGTGTTTTAGTTAAACTGTTTCTTTCAAGCATTTCTCTTACTAACCAGTTATCTGGTACCAAAATCAATGCTACATGATAGAGTTGTGCTGTCTGTCAAAAAATCCCATCCACTCCAGGACTAATCACTCTATTGAAAACCTACTGTGTGACAAACTACCCAAATTATTGTTGCTGGCAATAATATATTATCATTATAGGTCATGATCTCATGAGACAGGAATTCAGAGAAGATAGCAGCAGGTGTGAATTTTCTATGCTCCATAATATCTGTGCTCTTTGGTGTGACTCTAAAGACTGCAGCTGGAATAACCGAACACAACTGAAACATCTCTCTCCTTTTGTTCACAGGGACTCTCAGCATGGCTACTTTTACTTCTTTTCATCATAACCAGAGAGTCTGGGTTCATATTGTTCCTTGTGGCTCCAAGACGAATGTAACAGAAACTCAGTCCTATTAAAAGGCAGGCTCAAAGGGTAGGTATGAAATTACTTATCTTGTATTCACAGAAACCACAGACTATCTCAGATACAAGTGGAGGAAATAGAAACCACAACTCTACCTATGAGACTTGTCAAATAATTTAACATGCTAATTTACAGCTGTTCAGATGTCTAGATAAAACAGCAAAACAAAACACTGTTTTTTCATCCATCACCACTGCAGCCCTTGCCATCTATGAATAGGGAATAATAAAGGGAATAATAAATCTGACCCTACAGATTTCGCACAAAGATATCAGCATTCTTACTGTTGCAACAAAAATAGCAAGGTGACTTCTTTTCACTTGTACCTTAGATATCTCATACATATAAAACTCATTTAGGTATAGAACATTAATGGGAAAGCTGGGAAATCTGGAAAGGTAGTTTTGTTTTGTTTCAATCTTTAAATCTCCAAATTTTCAGACTATCAGAAAAGTGAAGTGGAGGTTGAGAGAATCAATTCTTAATTTTCTCCAAAGACGGTTTTCTTGGAAAATTCCTTGGTACCTGTTACAGTGAGAATGGTGGTAAAGGAAAATTATAACTATAGACAAACTGCTGAGTGTGGGCTATAGGAATACCAAGTTAAAAGTGAGTATCATTATATGCCTCACTTTGTTTTGAGTGTACATAAGAAACTGAGAAATTAGACAATAAATTGATATACTAAAAATGAACTACTACTATAAGATTTCACTCTCATGAGAAAAGATTACTATAATTTTCCTAACAGAGAGCAATATGCAGTTCAAAATACATCTCAAGTGTTCTGTAAACTCCTTTGAAAATAAGAATTACCTAAAAGACTTTTAAAAATAATTGTTTTCCAGTACATTCTTTGAACTAACCAGAAATGTCTTGTGGAGGGACTGTGATTATTATCAATTTGAAATTTGGTAAATATCCAAATTATTTCTATTTCATTCCCCTCTTCTACACCAAAATTTTACTGAGTCTTTAGTTATTAGTGCGACAGAGCAACATTGTTCATATGAAATATATATGTCTTGAATTAAAGATTGCAGTAAGGTAATCTCCTTGTATCTGGTTCATTGTTTAAGCATGATATGTATTTCATACTTGGAAATAAACCTTATGCTAGAAATTTTAAAAATTTATTTCCATACATACACTTCCATTTCAACAGTGTGATATGCTTGTGGAATATAGCTTGTTTCCTTTGTTATATAGTGATTCACCCTGAACAGATATTTCTACTGCAGAGCAATGTCAGATACCTTTGCCTCAAAATGGTTGTATTGATGACCATGCAAGTGTTTTGACTTTCTTTACCTTAAATACCAAAAACATTGTTAAATATTAATATTTATTAATTAGTTTCCTTGACAGAAAATAATGACTTGCTAACTTAAATGGATGTGAAATGAGTGCTTATTTGCTGATATTAGTGCCATCAAGATATGATTGGATAAATTATTTCACACTTAGTCTTCTCCTCAGCATGAGAAAGAGATCCCAGTAAGCCCTGGCACTTTGGCTTACTGTGTTTTTACTGGATGTAATCTCTGAGTATTCTTATGTCCAAGAGTACGCTCTGATGAATTGGTTTTCTGTTGAGGATGATAAGAACCTAGGAACTCCACCCAAAAGCTGTTGGAAGGTTTAATTTGTTGTTTATTGTTAAATTTTCTTGAAATGTGTCATTATAGAGCCAAAAATAGCACAATGCTTGAACTCAATTAGCCTTACATTGGATGATAGGAAGCTGTTTTTGTACCTTCTTCATAATAAGTGACATAGGTGTAAGAATTTGATCTGCTTTCATTTTAGCCTTATAGAGAAATTGGAGGAATTAACCAGTAACCAACCCTCACTGCTCTCTGGATTTTTAAGAGAATTATTGGGAAAATATATATATATCACAGATTTAAGTGTACAATTACTTATCCATTATGCACAGATTTAAAGTGTACAATTGCATAAATTTTGACATGTGAATACAGCTTTGGATTCCTTACAATTACCAATAGAGTGGAGTTATTCATTAATCCTAGAAGTATCTTTATGTCCCTTAGTGGTCCTTCCCTCCTCCTGCCATGTCAATCACACAGTCATTGCTCTGCTTTCTGACATTAAAAGTTGGGCTGAATGATCTACAATTTTATCTAACTCAAATGACTAAGTATTTTGGTCTGGCTTTTTCTGATTCAATGTAGTCATTTTGAAATGTACTTATCACCAGGCATGGTGGTACATGCCTGTCATCCCAGCACTCAGGAGGCTGAGGGAGGAAGATCACTGTGAGTTTGAGTTTGAGGCCAGACTGAGCTACACTTACGTAAGACCAGCCTGAACAACACAGAAAGACACTATCTCAAGACAAAAACCAAACCAAGCAAAACAATGGATTTATGTGGTCTATAAATAATTTCTTTGTATTGCTACAAAGTATTACATTATATAGTGGGCAACAATATTTGTCCATATCCCTGTTCAAAGACATTGGATTGTTAACCATAAACAAAGTTTCCATGATCATTTATGTAGAAGTCTTCTGGACAGAGATTCATTTGTTTCACATAAATTCCTAGAAGATGAATGGCTATATCAAGTATAATCACATGAGTCGTTTATCTGATTAATGTTTTTTAAGTTTAAGTGTTTTTTAAGTGATAATATCCTTTTATATTCCTATCCTCAGTGTATGAAAATTCGATTTCATCTAAGTCATCATTAGCAATTGCTATAGCTAATGTTTCAAAAACCTTGTTATTATAATAAATGTGCAATAATGTTGCACTGTGGTTTTCATTTGCACTTCATTAATTACAGGATGTTGTGTCCGTTTAAATATTGTGCCAACTTTTACTTAAAAATGGGATATTTGCTTTCTCAATGAGTTGCATCAAATCATTAACTATTCTTTTTTTAACATTAACTATTCTGGTACAAGTTCTTTTAAAGATATATTTTGCAAATATCTTTGCTTAAGAATCACAACATTTTCCACTTCTCATTTTTCTAGAAGATTCAGTTTTAGGTTTTATATTTAAGTATACGATTATTTTGAGCTTCATAAATATCTGCTGTGAGGTGTTCAGTTCATTTTCTACCCTTAGGACTATCCTGCTGTCCTAGCACCATTTGCTCGTAGATTAAATTATTTATTTGGTTCTATTTGCACCTTTCTTGAAAAATAACTTGCATATATAAATATAAACATAAATATCATATTATTTCTTGAATCTACGCTGTTTCGGTGAGCTAGTTTCCCATTTGTAGGATAATGTCACACTATCTTGACTAATTGAAACTTGTTAGAATTAGAACATTTATTAAGTTTGTCTCACAGACATTTTGTGTGGTTTAGTTTTATCTAGGAAGTTTACATTTGCAGATGTATTTTAGCAGAAAGCGACTAATATCTGATATCATTATTACCCTTATGTTTGTTTATCTGTGCTTTTTTCTCTATATGTTTTTATGTTTTTAGTTTATAAAAAAGACCCTTATCACTTGTCCTGAGCAAATTGATGATAATGTGCTTTGGTTGAACAATTTATTTTTAACTGAGTTTCTTATGCATGGATTTGTGGTTATATAAAGCTAAAACATTCACAATATTTTAACTACTAAATCTCTGAATATTTCTTTAGCATTCTTTTCTCTTTTAGAATCTAATATTAGAGATAGATGAGAAAGCTTCAGTTTGTCTAAGTTTTCACTGATATTCTTTCTTTTGATATTTTGCACTCTTTTGCTGCCAACCTCTGTATTCTCCTTTAGTATAGACTGAAGTTCAATAACCTTTCCTTTTGCAATGCTTAATTAGCTATAATATTATTTGGGAGCATTTCACACATTATACTTTTCGTTTCTAGTATTTTGAGACACATCTTTTTAATAACTTCTATGTTTATATTTAATGTTTTCAAAATATTTGTTTTACTCTATTTTTTACATCTGTATCAATTCTGGAATTTCTTTCCTGTTTCACTGAACACCTTTTATATTTTAATTGAATACTTGGCACTACAAATTTTATATAATTGTATGCAAATTAAATTTTGTCTTCACAAATAATCTTGATGATTGTTCTAGGGCTTAATTAATTCACTTGGAAAGTTGATCTCTTCAGGCCTTGCTTAGGTTTAATAGAAAAGATGAGAGTGTAGGCTAAGTATTTTCCACTACTGAGGCAAGAGACTTCTACGTACTCTGCCCAATATCCTATAGATTAGGGGCTTCCCAACTTGATCTTTGTGGTAGTTAATTGTTTGTGTCAACTTGAGTGGAACAAGGATGTCTAATTTAAAATTATTTCTAAATGAGTCTATGAAGGTGTTTCCAGATGAGATTAGCATTTGAATCATAAAAGGAGGAAATACAAAGCGGTATTCAGAAATACTTCTGAGACATTGTTGAGAATTAACTGTCATGAGAAAATTAAAACAAAGCTGGTTTTCAATTCAACAGGATGTATTCCTCTTGTGTCCCATCATGTGAAACATGTATATTGAATACCCTTCATTTTATAATTGTCAGACAGTTATGAACTGCATGAAGTGTTTACTGATACATTGAATAATCTACTCTGCCTTCTTTTTTGGAAATGTCAGATATTTTTATAAAGATATTGTGACATTACCTAATCCACTTTATGCATGTAAGATAAAGAGTCTGAATATTGTACACTGCATACGTTATACAGGTCTATAGTGTTTATAATATGAATACTTTAGTACAATTCAATAAATATGCTAAAAAGAATCCAAATTGATTTGGACCTAAAGGAATTTATTTATTTATTTAGTTTTTTGAGACAGGGTCTCTCTAGGCAGTTCAGGATGGTCTTGAGCTCGCTTTGTAACCCACACTGACCTTGAACTTGCAATGATCCTCCTGCTTCAGCCTCCCAAATACTGGGATTACAGGTGTGCATCACCATGCCTGGCACCAACTGAATTATTTAGATAGAACTTTACCCTAAAGTATTTTGTAAAAGAATGATTCCGAGTTGCAGTGTGGTGTATTTTTGGTTATTAGAATTTTGCGAGAGTTTTCACTGGAATTCAGAAATTTCTTACAATGTAAAGTACTTCTTCTAATTAAGTTTTATGTTTGCATTTATTAGGAGATTCTGGGGAATAAGTTAAGTTCTTAAACATAACAATTGAATACTTTGGATTGTGAGTAAGGAAAAGGAATTTAAATATAAGCTATCCTCTAATCTACTTTTACCTATTTTTCAACTCTATTTATATCTCCCAATCTACTTTTGTTTTTCTTTCCAACTTTATCTTTCACTTATATATATATAATTTTTTTACAATGAATTATTTACTTTTTCTGATTTGCTCTCACTCTGAGTCTGATGGTCCATGAGACTCAAACTGAAAGTCAGGAGCACATGGGGAGCTCACCAGCCTGGATGGTACCTGCTGTACCTCACGTTTGGTAGGCTCCTTGTACCAGGGTTAGTTAAAGGCTTGCTTCCCAGCTTGGCCCTATTAGGAGATGGGAGATCCTTTAAGACTTGTGGCCTAGTGGGAGGTGTTCCTGTCATAAAACGCGGGAGAACACAGACCCTTCCTTTTCTCTTTCCATTCAAACTGTGGTACTGAGATGAACAGTCTAGCTGCACTGCAGGTTACCAGCCAGATGTACTGCCTTCCCAAAAGGCCCGACCGAAATCAAGCAGCAAATAAATCACGGACTGGGACATCTAAAACTGTGACTCAAATCAGTTCTCTTTGTAAACTGATTATCTCAGCTATTTGTTATGGTAATGCAGAGCAAAAAAAATGCAAACAAACAAACAAACAAATGAATCCCATAGTATCTGAATTCCAGTGTTTTTCTTGCCAGCTCTGGCACTGTGCAAAATCTTTGTTCAGTCTGTCACTTTCTCATCTTTTGCTTTTGAACAGGGAAATAGCTTGAGGATAAAAGCAGGAATCTAATCTTCAAGCTGTGGGTGAGCTTGGAAATGGATCCAGCCCCAGTAGAGAACTGAGACAGCAGTATTGGAATCTGGAAGCAGAGAACTCATGTACAACAAACTCAAGGTCCTCAACACATAGAAACTGCAAAAATACAATATATAACTTTTAAAGATACAGACATAATTTGCTACACAGAAATAGATAACTAATACATCAATCCACAATTTTTGGTAGAATACTTAATTTCAAATTCCAAAACCCCTATTGATTTTCTAACTCTTGTTCTCTAGTAGCCCATGTCCCTATGTTTCCATTGTTCTGTACTGGAGAATGCAGTCGTATTATTTAACTATTTAAATATTAGCTGAGAATAATATTATTGGCCTGTGCTTTTTTTCCTCAGAATTTTGAGCACTTTCTACTGTTAGGAACTTTGAAATTGCCATAAAGTTGGGCTGCCCTTATTTTTGTCCCTTTGAAAGATCACCCCGCATAAAATCTTTATCTGAATTATTTGAAGAAAATTTTCTTCAACTCTACTAGATAACTATTGTTAAAACTACTAAGTCGATTTTTATTTATTTTCTTTAATTGATGCAAGTATATAACTATTGAGTATTATTTAGAACTAAACTTGTAGTTATCTTTCCAGGAATTTTTCAGTTTTTGAAATTGACATCTTCCTACTATACTTATTATTTAAATTTACTGAGTTGTATCTCATAACATGTTGGATTTATGTAAGATATTAAGGTATTTGTCACTTATTTAATTTCAACATGGTTTTGTTTCTTAGTTTGTTTTCTGAAATTACCCATGTTTCTTCCTTATAAATGGATTGGTTATTATTTGGTCATTAACACTTATTTAACTGAGATTTTTCTTAACTTAAAATATTTCTAGATATAAAGCATTTTTTTGTTTTGTTTTGTTTTTTTGTTGTTGTTTTTGCGGCACCGGGGATCGAACTCAAAACCTCGTGCTTGCCAGGCAGGTGCTTAGGCTGCTGAGCTAAATCCCCAGCGATATAAAGCATTCTTAGGAAAAACTTTATTTCTTCTTTATCTCTCTCTCCCCAGTCTGAACACTCTGTAGATATTTACACACCAGGCAATTTTTAAAAGTTGTATTTGTAATGCATTTTGAAAATCATCATTATGATTAATGTTATTAAATTCCTTTGATATGTCTATTATTATTAAATTAATTCTCTTAACTCCCAT
>RJWT010036158.1:0-13257 GCA_004365215.1 Cuniculus paca | reverse complement strand
ACAGGAGTAGAGGGAAAGTATAGTATGTGATGTTTGAGATAAAGAGCAAAACAGACTCACATAACCAGAGCAGCTTTGAACTATCACAGTTCAAGAACAATGTGGGAGCATGGCAAAGGCCTAGAATAAGTTTGCAAGACAGATCTATGAAAAACAGTCAGAACCTCTAGTATATTGTTAATCCAAAGCCTAAAGTAAGGAGGAAAGGGTGCTGGGGCATTTCTGTCCATAAGCAGGTGGAGCAGAGAGATGGAATGGTGAACAGCTGTTCTCACTCCGCAAGCTCCCAAAATGGAGGAAATAGACAACAAGAAGAATTCAGCTTGAATGTCAGAATCAATTTCCTGACCATGAAGGTTGTTAAATGCTAAAGTGTTTGACCCACAGATGTGTGAGACTCTTCTCAATTGACACTGTGTAAGAGGCAAAGTGAATGAGAAAGAAGCTTCTATCTGGAAGAACTTGAAATTGTGAAGATTCCCTTAAAGCAGGGGGAGGCATAAAGTGACCTTTGAAACCTCATGTCCTCATATATGTGTCATTATATACATACATGCGGGTGGGGATTGCTCAAGGAAGAATTGCCACACACTGGAAATGACACCATGGCTCAGTGTATGCCTCTCTCTCAGACTGTGCTTCAGGGCAAAAAATGAACCTGGCATCACCAATAACTATCACCACTAAAATAAGCATCTTTAGAAACAAATCATATTAACCAAGTTCAGCATTTGCTGCAATGATGTTCATTCCATAGTGATCCATAAAGACAATCTCCCAGTTAGATGTGATGGAGCATACATGTAATCCCAGCTACTTTGAAGACTGAAGCAAGAGGATCACAAGTTTGAATACTGCTTGGGTAATTTAGTAAGACTTCATCTCAAAAATAAAATAAAATAAAAATTACTATTATTATTATTATTATTATTACTGGGTTGGGGATCCAGTTCAGTGGTCCAGACTCTCTGGGCTCCAGCCCCATACTGCAAAACACACAAACAAACAAAAACAGTCCTCCATGAAATAGAGCAAGATGTACAGGAGCAAACTGGAGCTGTTTGATCTGCCTGTACCTGCTGATACCAACACCAGTACCCATTGTGATCATAAGCAAAAGAGATTCAGCTCCTAACCTTTTTGGGCTCCTATCTGCTATATGACATTAAACAGACCCCTAGTTTCTCTGACACATGTTCCTCTCTGTGAAATAGACTGCACAAAAAGACTGTTAGAATCAGATGTGACTCTGCAAAGCTTTAAGACAACGTGTGGGTCAACACTGCTGCAAGTGCTAAGATAATTAAGGAGGTGCTGATTTGGACTGAACTAGGCTGAGTTGGCAGTTACTGAAGATGACATTCAGATCTGACTGGAGAAAAAGGTCAGGGAGACTTTGGTTTTACAAATGCAATTAGCTCCTTTAACCAGCCAATTGCAAAGGAACCAGGATAATCCAGGTGTCAAGCGCCCTCTTCCAGCTTCCCATGTCCACACATTTTAGATTACAGGTTCATTTAAAGACTGTGCTTTGTTTAGCAATCAGCTGATCATCTGTCAAAGACAATGAGTTCTAGAGGAAACCTGGACAGAAACAATAAGGAAGGGAAGTGTCAGTGACCCAATTTTCCAGTAAGTAAAATAATTATTTCCTCATGATAATGTGTAACTATTAAGAAGGCTATGTGACATTTGTTTTATTTATATTATGATAACCATTTATGAAAACATCCCTGCACTCTGCCCTTCCTCCATTACCCCAGGACAATTTGCCAGTGAGGGAGAAGAGTATGGTGGTATGGACCAGAGGTGTACAGTGGTGCTAGTGAGAGGAGTGATGGTGGTACCAGCTAGAGGAGACATCCTGAGGAACAGACACTTCCTAGGACATCAGTGGTAAGGCTATCTAACATTAGAAATCTGAAAGTATCAACACAGAAAAAAATAAAGTAAAACATAAAATAAGAAATGACAATACAAAAAAGCAAAATGCAATCCCAAACACACAGCCCAACCAGGACAAGTCCAGAATACATAGAGACAGAGGAAATCAGAAGCTAACAAATGAAACTCTCTGAAATGATAGCAGCAGAAGTGAAAAAATAAAAGGAAGAGGCCACAGAAAAAATAATCCATAAGGAGCAAAAAGAAACAACTACCAAAATAAAACACATTAAAGCAGAGAGATACAAAAAAAAATAGAGAAGCTCAGGAAAATGATGGAAACCATGAATGCCAAACATGAATAAGAAATGAAATCAACGAAACAGATCCAAACAGAAATACAGATTAGAAACGCCACTGAAAGTATACACAGCAGATTGAATGAAGATGAAGATAGAATATCAGATCTAGAAGACAGGAATGCAACCAGTGACCAAGAAAAAAAAAAGATATCTTAAAAATCACAAGAGGCCACAAAAAATCAATCCAACAGCTACAGAATGAAGCAAACAAGAGGTTGATTGGAATCAGGGAGAGAGCTGGAGACAGTGCAAAAGCTATTAAAAACTTCTTCAGAGAAATAATGGCAGAAAACTTCCCAAACATGGAAAAAAGAATTTGACACAAAGAAATGAAGCATATAGAACCCCAAATAGCCATGACCAATAATACTCAAAATTCCAGAAAATCAGCACAAGAACAAAATATTGAAAGGAGCTAGAGAAAAGAAACATATCACCTATACAGGAAAGCCCATCAGAATCACAGCAGACTTTTCAACAAAAACCCTAAAATCAAGAAGATCTTGGAGTGAAGTATCTCAAGTCATAAAGGAAAACAGTCTTCAACCCAGACTGGTGTAGTTCACAAAACTATCTTTAAAAATTGATGGAGAAATAATATACTTCCATGACAAAGAACAACTGAAGAAATTCATGACCACCAAACCAGCTCTACAAATTGTTCTGAAAGACATATTAGAAAGAGATACCAAACATGACAAGTGCTGGAACACCAATAGAAAGAAGCCACCAGGTAGGGCAAGCAATTAAACAGAGCAAAAAGATAGGAAACAACATGAAAAAGAAAAGCCAGACATATCAGTTGTAACCATGGTCTCAAAGGTCTCAACCCACCAATCCAAAGGAACAGGTTGGCAGAATGGTTCAGGAAGCAAGATCCAACAATATGCTGTATGCAAGAAACACATATAACCCCAAAGGACATTCACAGAGTAAAAGTCAAAAAATGGAAAATAATTCTCCATGCCAAAGGAACCCAGAAAAAAAGCAGGGGTAGCTATTCTATTTGCAGACAGTGTGAACTTTAAAGCAAAACTGATCAGAAGAGACAAAGGTTACTACATACTCGTTAATGGAAAACTCCAAGAAGAGACAGAAATCATAAATATTTATTGACCTAACACAGGCTAACCCAACCGCATAAAAGAAACATTAACTGATATGAAAAACCAAATAAACACTAACACAATTGTAGTGGGGGACCTTAATATCCCACTTACCTGCAATGGATAGATCAACTAGACAAAAAAATCAACAAAATATCATTAAAATTAAACCAAGCCTGCAAACAAATATTCTTAGTAGATGTCCATAGAGTGTCCCACCCCAAAACATCAGACTACACATTCTTCTCGGCAGTACAAGGGACATTCTTCAAAATAGAATATATGTTAGCTGACAAAATATGTTTAAGTAAATGTAGAGGAATTAAAATCATCCTATGTATACTATTTGACCATAGAGCAGTGAAAGTGCAAATCAACAACAAAGCAAATGACAAAAACTACATTAACTCATGAAAATTAACATTCCTGTACACAAGCAACAAACTCATAGAGAGAAATTTGGGAAAACACACCCTTTATAATAGCATCCAAAAAATGAAACAGGAATCAATCTAACAAAAGAAGTAAAAGATCTATATATTAAAAACTACAGTACTCTGCAAAAGATCAAAGAAGGTATCAGAAAATGGAAAGATACCTCTTGCTCCTGGGTAGGAAGAACCAACATAGTGAAAATGGCCATACTCCCAAAACTGCTACACAGATTTAATATAATCCAAATCAAAATATCATTAGCATACCTCACATATCTAGAGAAAACATTCCTAAAATTCATTTGGAAACAGAAGAGACCTAGAAGAGTAAAAGCAATTCTGGGCAACAAAGGCAAGTCAAGGAGTATCACAATTCCTGACCTGAAATTATACTGCAAAACTACAATGATAAAATCAGCAAGGCATGGGCTGGGATCTAGATCAGCGGCCTAAGTGCCTGCCTGGCAAGTGCAAGGTCATGAGTTCAATCCCCGGTGCCACAAAAAAAAAAAAAAATCAGCAAGGCATTGGCAAAAAAAAAAAAAAAGAAAGAAAAGAAAAAAAAGAAACAGACCTGAGGATCAGTGCAACAGAATAGAAAATGCAAATGCAACTACAAACACACACAAAAAAATGACTTTATCTTTGACAAAGGAGTCAAACATGTTCACCAGAAGAAAGACAGTCTCTTTAATAAATGGTGCTAGAAAAACTGGCTTTCTACATGCTGAAAACTAAAACTAGACCCATGACTATCACCATGCACTAAACTAAAGTCAAAATGGATCAAAGATCTACATATTAAAACAGAGACACTAAATCTACTGGAAGAGAAAGTAGGTAGAAATTTTGAAGATATAGGTGTAGGAAGAGACTTCAAGAACAAAACCCAAATTCCATGGTAAATACAACAAAGAATCAACAACTGGGATCCCACCTTATTAAAAAGCTTTGGCACAGCAAAAGAAATCACTAACGAAGTGAAAAGACAGCCCACACAGTGGGAAAATGTTTTAGCCAGTTATCCCTCAGACAAAAGACTTCTGTCTAGAACATATACAGAATTAAAAAAAATCAGGATCCAGTGGCCTAAGCACCTGCCTGATAAGTGCGAGGTTACGAGTTCAATCCTCAGTGCTGAAAAAAAAAATCAGGACCCCCAAATTCAAAGATTCAATCCAAAAATGAGTATCTGTGATGAATACACACTTCTCAGATGAAGAGAAACAAACAGCAAATAAATATATGAGAAAATGTGTAACATCATTGGTAATTCAAGAGATGCAAATTAAAACAACACTGAGACTCCATCTCAATCCAGAAAGAATGGCTATCATCAAGAAAACAACCAATAACAAATGCAGGTGGGGTTATGGGGAAAAAGAAACTCTTCTCCACTGTTGGTGAGAGTGTAGACTGATACAACCACTGTGAAAATTAGTGTAAAGATTCCTCAAAAAACTAGGCTTAGATGTCCTATTCGACCCAGCTATTCCCATTCTGTGTATTTTCCCAGAAAAATTAAAAACATCACATCACAGCAATATATGTGCACCCAAGTTTACTGCAGCACAATTTGTAATAACTAAATTTTAGAAATGACCCAGGTGCCCATCAACAGAGGAATGAATAAAAGAAGACGTGGGTTTTTTTTATACAATGGAGTACTACTTGGTCATAAAGAAGGATAAACTGAAGACTTTTATAGGTAAATGGATGCAACTTGAGATGATACTCATAAGTGAAATTAATCAGACCCACATGTGTAAAAATCATATTGTCTCACTAGTGTGAGAAAGTGAACAAGTAAATAGGATCCAAAATGTACAATAGGTATTATGAATTGGGAAGAAACTGTTCAAAAGAAAAGACAAATTGTGATATGGGAAAAGGGAAAGGAATAAAGGGAAAAAGAAAAAAAAAAATATATATATATATACACAAGATAGTTAAGATAATTATACAGCTATCTTCTATTTGTTCCTTGAAAAGAATGTTTTGAGCTAATATAGTTTAGACAAGGTATCATGCCTGTATCCTGTACTCTGAATAACTACTTTGAAGACAACAATACTGAATGTATCAACTATAGCAAGTGTCCTACTAACCTGTTTTAAAACTCAGTTGAATTGTTTGTTTATCTTTTTTTCTCTTTAAAATAAAAAAAGAGAGCTGGGCGTGGTGGCGCACTCCTGTAATGCCTGCACTCCAGAGGCTGAGGCTGGAGGATCACCTACAAAGTGAGCCCAAGGCCAGCCTGAACCGCATAGTGAGACCCTGTCTCAAAAAGAAAAAATAAATAAATAAATAAGAAAAAAAAAAGAAAACACCCCATTCTGAGTCTATTTGCAATCCATACCCTTGCCCTTTTCCTACCATCTTCCCTAAGAATATTGCGGGGCCTTCCTCTTCCTCCAGGCTTGGTAGCAGTAAATTCTGAGAGTGAAAGTGAATTTGTCCAAGTTGGGTCGTTAAGGGATTGGGAGACCATCAGGGAGAGGCACTAAAATGAAGGAAGACTCAGGCAGATTTGTTAGCTCATGCCTGTGATGCCAGCTGCTTGTGAGGATGAGCAGGAGAATCACAAGTCGGAGGCCACCCTGGGCAATTAGGGAAATTTTGTCTCAAAATGAAAATAAAAGCTCTGGGTTGTGGCTCAGTGATAGAACACTTGTCTAGTATGCGTGATGCCCTGGGTTCAATCCTCAGTATCTAAAAAAAACAATAAAATCAAATCAAAGATGTACCAAAACCCAGTAACATGGGAAGGAATACAAATCTGCTGAGCACTGCCAGGTGACAGCTGGCAGGTAATAAGCACTTATTGCACTTTTAGCACTTGTCGTATCAGACTAACATAGATAATGCAGGCTGGTTTGGTCCACAAAGCAAACAATAGGCAGCTAGGAAAACAGAGTTCTAATCACCCAGGTTTTCCTGAGTTTCGATTTCTCCAACAATACGCAAGAGAAATTAAACTAGATCTGCCAAGGCAGACAAAGTCCCATACCTGGACCCTCGAGTTGGCACGGTGGCTTCCCAGGCACTATATTGAAAGGGACTCTTTAGCTTCATCTTAGTTCACTGGGAAAGAGTTCTGTGACCTATTAATGACACCTGCCCACAGCTCAAGTAGCAGCCGCACACCGGGTCTCACTATGCAGTGAATTTGCTATCCCCGCGGTGAGCGAGGTTGGGCTTTCCCGGGTTGCACTTTTTATGTGATTCCGTGAAGCCTTTATAGAATTGAGAACCTGAAGAAAAATAATCAGATCCCTCTCCTTACCTAGACCTACCCAAAGGTTTTTCTAGCTTGAAGTGCCCCTCATCTCCAAACTGCTTGCTCTGAAATGCCTTTCTATGGCCTCCCCTGATTGTTCCCCATGCCCCAACACACGTCTCACTCAGTAATGACCCTCACAATTTACGTGATGTGAAATGACACCCACCAAAATAAGGTAATGAGTTAAAACATTTTTTCATAAAGTCCTGAGTGACAAAGCCATATCATAAGCCCGAGGGTGCTAATGTGTTATAAACGGACATAAACCTTTAAATCAGGAGTCCTGGAACCTGACGCCTCTGTCCAATCACAAGCTTTCCACTCACTTCTGAGTGACCAAGGGCAATTCCATCCCTATCTCTCAAAATCAGTGCCCTTTTTTGAAAAATAAGAGATGTACCATCAGTGCTGGTCTTAGGAGCCTCTGGGAAGTTCTGTTTCCCAGGGTCCTGAGTCTGGAACCGTGTTGCCGGAAAATGAGCTGGAGTCAGATACTGGCTCCTGTGATGCCTCGCCCTTCCTTCCTTACAGGTATATCCCTGTCTCACCGTCCAGTCCTTGGGTAAGTTCTGTCTCCTAGCTTCGACTGGGTCTCCCACCATCAGTGGGCACTGACAGCAATGGGGATATTGACAGTGCAAATGAAAGCAAGATGACATAGAAAACATCTAGACACTGAGGGGGGCAGACCTTCCAACCCTTCCACTGCCCAGCTGGACCCAAAACACCTGCCTTTTCCAAAGCCTTCTGCATAAGGCAGAATCCATGCTCCCCTCCTGCCCTTGATTCACTTTACTCATGCATGGCCCTCAACACAGTAAGTATGAACTGTGCATCTTGCTACTAGCATTTGAGCTTAGTTTTTTATTCATGTTAACCACCCCCCAATGCCAGACCCAGTGGAAACTCTCAGTCTCTATTTCCTCACCCTGGTTCAAAATAAGTTGAGCTAAACTAAATTGAAACAGAAGTAGCCATTTCTATTGAGTGCTTGCCTAAAGTCTCCCAAGAGCTAAGAATGGAAGCTGAGTACAGACCCCTGACACCTGGAGATCACAGCACCCCTAACCCAAAGGTTGATCTACCTCCACTCAAATACTTAACTTACCACTTGTACGGATGACTGCGGGGGACATACTTCATTGCCCTTCTTCCTTCCCAACTCCAGCCCACACTTCCCTACTCAGCAAACCTGATGGAATTGAGCCTAGCCCTTTCCTAGACAGTCTTTGGTCCACTGCAGCACAAGTTGCTGCCCTCCAAAGGCTCCAAGGACACAAACTCTGATTTTTCTGGTGTGAAACTTTCCGCACATCAAGATTCTTTTTTGTAAGGCTGCCTCTCTTCCAGTGGAAGGGGTTTCCCAAGGACCTGTGTAAGCTTGTTTCAGGGCAATGAGGAATATGTTCCAGGAAGCACTCACCTTCAACACACACAAGCCACACCTAGCAGGACCTTGAAGGCAAACTCAGAGCCAGCTAGGCTACCGAGAGAGGTCAAAGTGGGCAGTACCGTGTGCTGCCACAGTCTCTGGCCAGAGCAGCTTCTCAGTGAGTACTCGTCATTCTTACAGAAGAGGAGGCAAGAGGAGAAATATGCAGATACCAGCTATGTGGCAGATGCTGGAGTTTAAGCACATCATCAAAGTTATGACCACCCTGCAAGGTGGGTACTGTCAGCCCCACTTCACAGATGAGAAGACTGGGACTCTGCCATCAAATGACTTCTCCCAAGACATCCCCAGGGTCCTAGAGAAAAACACTGTGCTCACCCACTTCTGAGGATGGGAACAGTATGGGTAAGGTGAGGGGTAATGGCTAAGCAACTTGGTATGACCAGAGTATGCTCACCTCAATGAGGCAAAGCTATCCATCCCTGCTGAACTTCTCTCCCCGTCTCCTTCCTGGCAAAAGATGTATAGGCAAGTGAAAGTGGGAAGTTGATCTCAGCATAGCATGCTCTGATCGGAGGTTCCCAAACCAGGGCCTCATGGCAAAAGGAACACGTGAGCTGCAGCCACTAAAGCCCTTTTGCGGAAGGCTGGCCAGAACTGAGGGCTAGGTGACTCAGAGCCTTCGCTCCAGGGATCCGCCCTGGGCTAAATGCCACGTGCCTGAGCAAGTTAATAAAGTTGCATCCTAATTGCCTCCGAGGTCTCCTGGGCTTCCATTCCCAGAGGGGCCAGGCATCAGGACGCACTTTCTTCATTTATTTTGGCAAGTTCTGCTCCTTATGCTTTTCACTGTGCTTCCTAGTCTGCTTTGCAAGCTTAATAAAGTCTTCGTAATGATGCTCCCTTTCAGTAAGGTTGTGCAGAAGTCACTGAGAAATGGGGGCAAAAGTGACAGGCATTTTTCTTTTTCTTTCTTTTTTTTATTTAAAGAATTATTGTTTGCAAAAGAGAACTAATGAGCTTCTCTTCCATTTAGGGGCTGTATTTCCCGTTTCTATATTGCATGGCTCCTGGGGGCACCTCACTTCTATTTGATTATTTCCAGGCTAAGTTTTTACCTCGACAACTTCAGGAAATGGAGTTCAGCAAGGGTAATGATAGAACATTTCCAAAAGGTGGGTAGAGGCTCCTCAACATTCATCTGGAGCAAATACTGCTGCATGGCCCCTTCTGTGTAGCTGTCTTGCTGAACATCTTGTTACACATAGGCTGTGGTCTGAATCTGGAATGACCCCAAAGACCCACATGATAAAGGTGTGGTCCTCAGTTTGATGCTATGGGGAGGGGGGCTTGAAGAGGTGGGGCTTAGTGGAGGTTGTGAGTCATTGTGTGTACACCCCTGAAGAGAATTGGGACTCCAGTCTTTTCCTCTTTCTCTCTTACCTGAGCATGAGGTAAATAGGTTTCCTCTACCATATGCACCCATTATGATGCTCTTTGCCAATCCAGGCCCAGAGCAAAGGGGCCAGTCATTCACTTAAGGGCATATCTATCTGACTCCAAAGCCAGTACTTTTTGGCTCTTCCTCAAGATCTCTTGAATATGTAAGCCTTGAGGTATGCAAGAGATATTTGAGGAAGAAAAAAATTCTAAAGTTCGTTTTTTTGAAAAAGATTAAATTAGACATTTTGGCACATGCCTATCTTCACAGGTATTTGTAGGCTGAGGCAGGAAGAGCACAAGCTCAAAGGCAGAACAGACAACCCTGTCTCAAAATGAAATTTAAAAGGGAGTTCAAGATAAAGATCAATGGCACAGTGTTGTAGGCTAACATTATAGAAAAACTATCGAACCCTGTCTGTACCCACCTTGAGAATGTAACTTAGTTCTGTATTCTCAGGTCTGTTGGGTGCACCATGCCACCACAGGTATGCCAACCAGGATGTTATACATGTATGTGTAATTACAACCATTGTCACCGGGGGTATGGTTGTAGTACATAAATACCTAGCTCTCCCTTCACTCCCTTCACCACACAGTGGTTCCCTGTGTGGGTCCTGCTGTTCGGTTGCCAACTGGCTAATAAAAGGCTCTTAAATTCTAATTGGCACCGTCTCTGGTTCCTTGGTTTTATCTTGAACCCGGTATACACAGTATTTGTTTGGCATGTATAGGGCCTTGAATTCCATCCTCAGCCCCATGGGATACAAAAATTAATAATAATAATAGTCAAACTAAAGAGGAAGATCAGGGTATCTTTGGTCCAAATGTAAATTTTAGTCAGCACCCAATTACAGGTTAAAGATTTCTGTCCATCAAGGAGAGCTTGATTTCACCTATTAGTTGCTTAGCACTGCCATGGCAAATGAAAACACCTGGGTCTTAAAACAACAGGAATGTCCTCTCTCATATTCCTGGAGGTCAGAGCCTGAAGTTGGGGTGTCAGCAGGGCTATGCCCCCACTAAAGCATAGCAGAGGACACTTCCTGATCTCTACCGGCCCCTGGCACTCACTGGCATGGGGCAGCCTTTCTAGCACCTCTGCCTCTGTTTTCATATAAATTTCTTCCATGTGTCTCTCTGTGTCTTGCCCATTTCTGTTTCTTTTAGGGAAACTGACCATTGGATTTAGGATCCACCCTAATGCAGGATAATGTCCTCTTGAGATCCCCACCTTCATAACATCTGCAAAGATTCTGGTCTTGCTCACCACTACTGGAAGTTAAGACTTGGACATGTCTTCTGGAGAGGCGCGATCGACCCACAGTGCCTGCCTTGTTTAAAATTAACTGAAGCCATTTCACCCAATGGCTGTTCCACAACAAGACCACAGAGTAGTTTGAGAAGGGATTAGGGGTCTCTCAGTGGAAGGCAGGAAATGAAGAGAAACTCTTAGGCCCGCTGCTTCATCCCGGGGGGGCGGGGCAGCCTTTATCTGTGGGTTCTGCATGTCCTCTTTTCTTTCCATCCTTTGTAATGTGGTTGAGATGCATATTCTTAATAAAGCATAGTAGAAAAGAAAGGAAAGAGTTTCAGGACCAGATGATTTGTGTTCAATCCCATCTCTGCTACCTCTGTGACCTTAACTAAGTCAACCTCAGTTTCTCTATCTGAGAAATAGATAGCATGAAATCACAGAATTCCTATTAAGGTGTTATGCGGTTGACAAGATAACCCATGCAGACTTTTGGCATAGTGCTCAGTTGCGTAGTGAGGATCTTTCTCTTACACACCCTGTGCTCTAGCACCTTGCACTGAGCTCAGCCTGTCATGAGCACCAGGGAGGGCTGCGAGTGGCTGCGCACAACACAGAAGAGGGGGAGCCCTAGAATCATGAAAGATGGTAGATTGTATGACTGGTTCACTCAACTGCTTTTCAGGTAACTTCCCATTCTTCAGAGTATGGAAATCTAAGAGATACACACTCCAGAGTCCTTTACTGCTTGTGTATTGAATGAAGTTTGGGTTTCAGCAATAAGACTTGCAAGGTAGAAATGAAACAAAAGCCATCGGGTATTATTGGGTTTTTCCCCCCTTCCTTCCTAGCCTTTTCCTTATTGATAAGAAAAATCATGGAAAGTAGATAATTCCTAAGGCATATTTCAGAGTCCCCTTTTCAGCTCCTTGAATATCAAAAAATAGGTGGAGTTTTATAGGCATCCTTTGGATTCCTACCTCCTGCTTCCTGGGATCACAGTGATGCCATAGTGGTCTTGGAGGCAGTCAATTCCTTGAAGAATGGATTTTGTAATGCTACGTTCCAGAACTTGCTGCTGAAGACGTAGCCTTAAGGCCACTCCTTTAGCTCTTCCAATGTTTTGTAAATGCATGCTACAGAATGAATGTGTGTCCCCCAAACTCTGTGTTAAAATCCTTACTTCCAAGTTGATATCTGGAGAGAAAGTTTTAGAAGCCGATTAGGTCATGAACCCGAATAGTAACCCTTTTGAAGGAGGTTCTAAGATGATAGGAAACTAGAAGGAACCCTTTTGGAGATGGGAAAGAGGACAGGGAGTGGGGAAGGGAGTGGAGGTACAGAGATTGAAAATTATCAAGATATGTTATATGCATGTACCAAATTCCCCCATCACTGTTCTGTATTACAAACATGCACTGAATGAATGAATGAATGAATGAATGAATGAATGAATGAATGAATGAGGCTCTAGAGATCTGCCGTGTCTTTTCTACCATATAAGGACACAACAAAGTGTCATCTTTGACCTTCCCTAGACATTAATCCTTTCTGCATCTTGACCTTGGACTTGCAACCTACAAAACTAGGAGAAATAAGAATGTGCTGTTTATATGCTACTGCACCTATGGCATTTGTCATAGCACCCCAAATAGACTCACACAGAATCTAATTCCCTCTACAGTGGTATCTCTCTTCATGAATTAATTCTTTCCACGACTCTGGTCATAAGCCAAATTGGTTTCAAACTGAATCAAATTCCCCCATAGGATCAATATTGAACCTAACCATTGGATTTGATTTGGTTTACAATCAATTTGGTTTGTGACTAGAGTCATGAAAACAATTAAGTTCATGAAAAGAGTTATCACTGTATTAGAATTCCTCCCACTTGAATTACAGGTATATCTATCCTTTCACTAATACCACACTGTGGCAATTACTGTGGCTTTATGAAAATCAGGTTCTGTGAGTCTTCTCTGTTCTTCCTCAAAACTGTCTGGGCTGGTAAAGGTCCTTTGATATGCCACACAAATTTTAGAATCAACTTGTTGATTTCTGCTAAAAAAAAAAATTTTGATTGAGATTTTGTTGCATTTT
>RJWT010036157.1:0-13320 GCA_004365215.1 Cuniculus paca | reverse complement strand
GTTTAAGTTTTTGTTTTTACTCTCTGTGGGCTTCAGTTCACATTTTAGATTCTTCCTAGGTCCAGGGGACCCACTTCCTTCCTTCTTGTCCTCCCCATGATGCTATATTCCAGCATCTGAGCTGTTTCTCTCAGAGAGTCTGTTTACTGTACTGCTTACTGTTCTGCCGTCTTCCCAGAAGTCCTCTTTCAGAAACTTTTAAATATATCTCCTAAGTGTATGTGTATTGTCAAAAGAACTATTAATTCTAAATTTTAAATTTCTAGTTTCTTCAAAGGGACTTCTCTTCCAAAGATAGATAGACAGACAGACAGACAGACACTGATTTTAAAGAAAACATTTCAATCAGTAAGACATATGTGAACCACAACACAGGATTTGCATGTAGATCATTTTTTTCCCTGTAGGGACAATTAGGTATATAACTGTATGTATCATAAAAACACACATAATTATTATCTGAAAATACTTTCTTTTGGATTCATTTGGCCCAGTTTTTTACCATTCTTCAAGTTTGATGATCATTCTTATGTTGTAGGACTGTTAACTCAGTTACTTTATACCATTACAGTATTCTAACAGGATTTATTCATAGGCAGATGAGGAGAAAAATATTTCATATCCATCAATGAAAAGCATTATTTTTAATGAAAACATTTGAGTTTTATATTATAGAAACCATTAATAAATTAATTCTGCAGTTCATCTAAGATGTCTTATACTGTGGGGAAGGGAAAATTTCTATACTAGAAAACTAGCTATTTGAACATTTCATGTATTTTTTAAAATCTAGCATAACTTTAAATTGCTTTAGGGTGATTAAGATTGTTTTACCTTGATAACGAAAAATTTCTAATGCTCATTGTGAATTTAAAGAAAGAATGTAATCCTTTTCATGATGTTTGTATTAAATTATCCTTTGGCTGAGTTGCAACTATTTTTTGTGTATTTGCTTCCTGTTTGCAAGCAATTGTTTTGGAATCATGTTCTTTTCCGTGATTTTGCAGTAAAGGAATCACTTCATTGCCGAGTATTGCATTCATAAAAACAGTTGTTTCTTGGCTGGTCTGAGCTGTGTTTTATCATTATGCCCTTCAAACATTTCTTCTTTCTGCTTATTTTGTGGTCTCCCTGTTTTAGATTACCAAGTAGCAGCTGCTTGGATAGCCTTTTGCCATTGCTTTTCAGTAATATTATGTAGCAATCCACATGATTTAAGAATGATAAATCGGCAAGACTCCAGGTCTTGCACTGTAATCCTGCTTTGTCATTTAATGGTAAGTGTATCTCACACTGACACTGATGAAACTGTTTTAAGAAATCAGATATGATCTTATCCACTTTCATATGCATGGTTATCTTGTGTTTTGATCAATTTCAGAAAGCTGCATTATTCTTTAATGTCTGATATATCTTTTCCACTGATCAGTCCATTCTCTCATACTTTCGACTCCTAGGATACATTTACTGATATATATTTGGGCTAAAATCTGTACCCTCAGAATAAATTGAATTTATCTGGAGTTTAACCCACCAACTATTCCTTCTATCAGCATATATGTTAATATATGTAAAAGTATGTAGACCTTTTTAAAGTTGAAAAAAATTTTCTTGATATTAGAATATTTCTTGGTTTTTGTTTTTGTTTGCTTGGGTTTTTGTTTTTGTTTTTATGTTTTTTTTTTCTTTTGGCCAGTCATATTTGTTTCTGCTTACTGTTCTAGCCTGTCTTTGTAGCAACACAGCTTAGGAAAAGGGGGAAAAAACTTTGCTTAGTAGAACCTGTATATGGACAATAAAAAAAATCTCAGAATGCTAAAAAGAAAGAAATTAGATCCATCAATATATCTTTCAGTTTACAACTACATTCATCCCCATTTAATGAGAGTGGCATTGTTTGAGGAATGTGTCCTCAGGTGAGTGACTCTACTGTTGTATGAATATTATAGCATATAGTTGCACAGACCTAAATGGTATAGGTCAGTCACTCCATCTACTCTCTTAATGCAGTCAAGAGACCCGGTAAACAGGAGATGCATAAATCTGTGTGGCAGTGTAACACAGCATACTGTTTTATAGTAATCTGTTATTTTTAAGCTGGAGTATGCAAATAATAAAGAGTAGTAAACACATGAAACGTTATTACAGTTGTTTATTAAGTGCTATATTATATACTGTGCATAATTATAAGTGCTATACTTTTGTATGACTGGCCACACAGTAGTTTGGTTATACCAGCATCACTACAAACATGTTAGTAATACGTTGTGCTGTGATGTGCAGTGTATTGTGATATTACCATGATTAGGGCATTACTAGACAATGGAGTTTTTCAACTTCATTATAATTTTATAGGCCACTGTATAGGTGGTCCATTATTATCTGATAAGTTATTATGTGGCAGGTAAACTATATGATATTTAAGGTGCCACAGTGATAGTAGTTTTAGGACTATGGCTTAATTTTGGCTTTTTAACTGATACTTATCAATTATATTAAGAATAGCATTATAAGGAATTGAGTAACAGTGAAAAATTCTTGCTTTTTAATTTCCTTAGTGAAACGCACAACACCTTTTCAAAGTACTCTTAAGCAGAATCATTATCTGTACTTTGTTGAGGTAGAATGATTAAATGGTACACTGAGCAAAGGAGTTGTAAGAAGGAAACTAAGGGCAAAATAATCTACACATTATAACAGCTTGCCCTGAATATTTGAAAATTGACCGTATCTTTAAATGATTCACATCTTTAGGTCAACAATAATGTTGTTACCAAATTGATCCCTCAGTTTCTAAGTGTTTCTCATTAGTAACTTTCTAGTAGCCAGGAACAGTCAATTAAAGAATGTTTCCAGTCATTTAATTAATTACTTGAAGAATTTAAGTCAAAATCATGATCCAGAATTGTTACTCACATGGTTATTCCACCCAACTTTCACTTGTCATTTCAGAGATGAAGTGTTCTATTATTGTATTATTAATGATAAACAGCTAATGTACACCAACTTCCCCAGATCATTTAGGATTTATTTTAATGAGATTTATTTTTATCTATTTTGGATGATGCTGCAGACCAAACATTTGTGCATGCAAACGTGTACTGTACACGTTTCTGAGCTATAAAGTTAGTCCTTTAATGAGGTTCTAGTGTGTGTTTTCATAATTATTATTGAAATCATAGACAGTTTTATTTTGTGGAGAAAGGGTTGGCTTGAGTAGGAACCCAAAACAATTTTAAAAGGTTATCTTTTGTGCCAAAGACTTGCAGGAGAGCACATCTTTCCTTGCTTTGTTGTGTATTATGCATCTTGAGTTTGATGTCAGTCTTCCATAAATGAAGGTACTTTAAGCTAATGGTCAAGATGACCTGTCTTTAGTCTTGCCTCTTTATCAGTTTATCTAGCACTTTGGTGAGCAGCAAGATCAAGTATGTATTGAGAACCTATAAAGTACCGTGAACCTTTCTGTACTTTAGATACCTTATCTATCAAATAGACTCCTTCAGATCATTTCTGGTAAAATTATTATAAAAAGGATAATTATTTAAAGTCTTGGGAGCTCTGGTTGGATTTAGAGAAGTGGTACTCTGGTCAGTATCATCTTCACAATAATGGAGCTATTTAGAGAGCTCACTACTTAAAAAAACACATCAGATTTGTTAAATTATACAGGAAGAAAACCTGTTGCAACTGTACTGAAATTTATTCTTACATATTACTAGCACTTTAAAGATAGCCTGTTCTTCCTAATTTAAGATCTCAATATTGTGTCTGGTGAGCTAGGTTTGTGGAAGAAATTTACTGAGAAGTGTTGAAGTCAGCAGAATGATTGTTTTTAGGTACATGAAAATCATTAGAATCCTAATAAACACTTAAAGCAAAATGGGAGAATGAGTAGCTGTTTCAAATGTATGTTTTCCAGAGCTATGCTGTATAAATGATGTTTGAAAAAGAATATAGTATTTACTCTTATGGAGCTTATTCTTATGGAAGAATAGCTTCACATTCACAAAAATAGCCAAAGAATTTGAGTCCTGCATTATGAAATATGAGTAGTCATAGAGACAAAAGTAGTAGTAATTTAGAGAAGCTGTCAGTACGAATTTATTGCAGAATGTGGAGACTTCTTGCAGATTATGGTACTTCAACACCATATCCATATGCCAAGAGTATAGGAAGTTTTCTAGTAAAGGTGAAAGATACCGTTAAAGGAGAATAACATTCTCCTTTGTCAGGACACTAATCCCATTCATAAATAGGTGATACATTGACCTGCAATATGAATGGTAGCTGCTATCATCATCACTTTATGATTATTTTGACTGAGAATTGGAGAAATTGGGAAGGAAATTTGATGTGTTGGAGTGGAACCTTTCAAAATAAAATGCATTTTTCTCAATTTATTTGATGCAAACTCACTCAAATCACAGAATTACAAACTTCTTCATGTCAAGTTGAAATGCTCAGGCTTTTTAATGTAGCATTCATTATTTGATGTAAGTAGTTGTCATTAATAACTTTAAAACATCTTAACCCATTCAGACTGCTGAACAAAATGACTTTACATAGTCCAGTTTTTAAAAAGCATGAACTTACTCTGTAGATGAACAATAAAAACATTTGTCTAATTGATACTATTAAAATCAACTACTATTTTCAGGTACTACATTTACTTTCATATAGTTATTTAAGTGTATCATTTTTAAATATGAAGCAGGCATATTTAAATGAGTTTTCACATGTTTAGTGCCACTGTCATAGTTTTGTCATAGATAATACTTGTGGAAGTAAGCTAATTAGTACTTTTACGCAAGTATTTTACATACAGATTAGGAAATAGGATTTAAATTTGAGATACAAATTAAAGTTTTCCTACATAGATTCAGGTGGCATATATGTTAGATTTTTCAGTCATTCCTCTTTCATAAATTATGACCTCTTGTCAGACCCCTGTCTTGATTATCTGGATGAGAAAATATCATTTCCATGACCAATGGTCCTGTTGTCTGAAATTCTGATCAGTTAAAATTTAGTCTAGTTAGCCAGGTGTGGTGGCACATGCCTGTAGTCCCAGCACTCGGGAGACTGAGGCAAGAGGATTGCTGTGAGTGTGAGACCAGTTTGGGCTACAAAGCGAGCTCAAGGCCAGCTTGAACTGCATAGTGAGACCCCGTCTCAAAAAGACCAAAAAAAAAAAAAATACCCAAGTTAAGTTAGAAAGCATTTCAGTTTACTTGATATTTGAAAAGAACCTGTAAAGATTTATGAAAAATTAGAATCTATTTACAACTGATACCTAAAAAGCCTTGTTAGGTTAGGAGCAGAAGTGAGTTGAAAATGGAGCAAAGAGTAGGTTAATGCATGTGCAGATGCTCCTAGAAGGACTTTTGATTCTAGAGAGATCTAAATTTATTATTTGTGGTGGTTTAAGGATACTGTGATTATAAATTACTCTGGTAGAGGTCAGATTTTACAATAAAGACTGAGATTATCTTCACATAAACCACAAAGTTCTGTTTGGTTCTTCATATTTATATTTTAGTTATTTTCACATGATGAATTAGATTGAGTTTTGCTTCTATCTTGATGCTTTTATTGTGTGTGTAAAAATCAATTTTTGTGTATTTGCTGTATCCCTTGAGAGTCATAATTATGATTTTCTCCTTTACTCATAAAACACAATTTTCTTAGGTTTGTCTTCTTTTGACATGATCTTCACTAAAATTTTTTACATAAGATAACTTTGAAAATAAACCAAAATAAATTAAAATTGTGGCAGCGGTCCTAGTTTTTGTTTTCTTGATTGGATACTCTTTATCCCTCTAGTGAATTCTTACAAACCTTAAAATGGCCTATCAAACTGCTCAACAGAAATTAGACTTCTTTCCCCTAATGCTGCTAATAGGACCATATCTAGAAGAGTCTTTTAAAGTAACCTAAAAATAACATACCATGAAATTATGTAGAACAGACTATAGACATTGGACAGAAACAATTGTATGTTTCCTTTAAAATGACTTAATAGAAGGAATAGCCAGTAAAGAAGACAAAAAGCAGATAAAGTTCTGAAAACTGAAACTGAACTTCAGAAGTTTGAAATGTGACCTTAGGCTGGCTTTTTCCAAACCACCTGGTAATACTCAGTTATCCAAGAAAAATTACCAAATAATTTTCAAAGAAATAAAGACTCTGCGAATCTGTGCTTCATTACCATTCTTTGCAGGCTTTATTCACAATCATTTTATGAAGTAAATACTATAAAACTATTAGTAAATAAAGACTGCTTACACAGTATTTTTCAATATTTGCCTTCTTCCATAATTACATTGTAATTATTTTCAATCATTGACAGTAAAATATGTAGCATATTTTGCACATGGAATTCTCACTGCTAGTTTATTTTAAAATATTAGTGTTTGGGGGATATAGTAATTAACATTGTTTGTTCTCTTATATCTCTAATGGCAGTCAGAGAGCCCTGTTAATTATAGAATATTCAAAGAGAAAAAAACTCTCACTTAAAACCTTGATGGCAGTGCAGTGCTGCCTATTCACAAATAACAGATTTACTGAAATGCCAGATAATTTAGAAGAAAAAATGTGATGAATTTTAAAGAATTTTAATATATGTATGGTATTTTATTCCAAAATTGCATATTATTATTCTAATGTTAATGTTTTGGATTATTTGATGCATTAGAAAACATAGCATATTTGACATTTATCAGCTTCCATTGTGCTTATTTTAAATACTCAGCTAGTATTTTTGAAAGAAAATAAATATTCTAGGTGGTAAAGATCAGAGCAATTAGACTATTTTCATCCTTTCCAGGACAGTTATAACAACATGCTATAATAAATGTGAATGTAGTCTGTCTTTGAAAAATTCATGATACCAATACCAATATTTTCAGACAAAAGTTGTTTGCTAGTAACTCTGACCACAGGAGAGACTCCTGTAAATAAAATACTGCTAAGGAGGCCACTGGCAAGGTACCAAATAAGAGCAAGGCTGCCATGGGACCAAGCTGTCAGAGTTGTGTGGCTTTACAGTGGAAATGTCCAGTGCTGTACATGGAAGGGCCAAATAAGCAAAAATTGCCCAAGTCACAGAGCCTTAATCTTGGTTCCATCTAGTCTGGCCTTACAGGCTGTAAGGTCTCCAGACTTGGTGTCTTAGAGTGCCAGCTTATTGCAGCTAGGTCATGGAATTCAGTTAATGAAATGTTTGTACCATTATACATTTGGACTTTTAATTGGCTCATTAAGATATACTTTTCCTTTAAATTATTTTATAAAATTTCGGTTTTGCTTTAATATTACCAATTGTTGTCAGTTTCTAATAACCTTAGTGTAGAGATTCTGCTAAATAGCCCTTGTAGGAATAGTCTTCATTGATCTTTGTAATAATTGTTTTAAGGTTTTTATGAAAATCATTCAGTGTGGTTTATTTTGTGCAAAATATTTTCCTAAGAATGTGGAGATTTTCTTTACAGTTCTTTTTCAGCTGACATAATAAATTTTTCCAAAGTACATGATTGAAATAGATACCAAGATCATTTGCTTTAAAACATCTCTTTTTAAAAATAATTTCTGGCATATATTTGTAGATATTTTTGTGCTTTGAATAGCCTATCCATTTGTTTCTGGCTAATGTAGAGATGCAAGATTATAAATATATAACAATAATTATATAGCAGCTAATATTTATTATTATTTTCTTCTTTCTAGAATTCTGTTTGCTTTGATTGGAAACACATCCTTATGATAAATCCATGTGGTATATGTATTAGTCCTACTTGGGGCATGAGAAATCTAAAGCCTTTCCACGGTCGTTTACTTATTCAAAGTCATACAGCTAACCAGTAGCATTTTATCACACTTCATAGCCAAAATTCTACATGGAATTCTTAACTATGTAACTGTAAGTTAATGTACTGGCAATTCCTAGAAATCAACTTAAATTGCTAGTTATATCAATTTCAGGCAAGCTATGAATTTTTAAAATTATATTTCTGTAATAATAGTAGGTTTGAGATAAATTTGGAGTATTTGTATAAAATAGTTCAGGAATTAGTTCACTATGCATATTGCCTATGTATCTACACACTTTAAACATTCATCAGAGTTTTTATTGTCTATTCTATATATATAGGGATGGCACAAAGACTTAAAAATATGGTCACTGTCCTAAAGAGGCTTAAAAATGTAAATGTTTCTCAGCTTTTTCTTTTTAACCTATAACTTTCTTGGATAAACAAAATGCTACAGCCTTCTCAATTTGAAGTCTAAAGATAAATTCAGATATTTCTTACCAAATGATTCTGTTTAGTTTCTGAGTATGTATACTAAGAAGCACTTCATTTAGCAAATGTTTTTGTCCCTGAATTTTGGATAGTGAATTCTAGTGAAAAATTGAATTACAGAAAAATACAACCATGTTTTAAAGAACTGAAGTTCCTAAGTTTGGATAGCTTCATTAAGATACTAATTCCTCACTTATCTATCATTGTGTGGTGTACCTTTTAAGCATAAAACTGTTCCACAAGAATACTTATTCCAAACGTAGTTGTGACAGAAATTTAATAACTAGATTATGTTATATCTTAATGCTCTGTTTCTGCTGTCTTACATTACAAGTAATTAGCCAAAACTGTTTAGCATGTAGTTATGAATATGATATTGGATATGAGAGGAATTAAAGGATATGCCCCTCGATGAACATAGCAAGAGTATATATTTTTAAAAGTATGGTCTATTATGGTTTATACTGACACTATAAATGAGATGCAGGAAATGTTTTTTAATAAACCTTAATAGTATGATCTAATCAATAATCAACATTCTGCTAATATACTCATTTATCAAATTGAGTACCTTATGTGTGCAGTATTCTATGTTAACTCCCTTAACTTGGTGCCTAGCCCTGTAACAATTAAAATCTAGTGAAATTCTGTTATTCAAGAGGCAGTATTTATAGTCTGGCAGCAGATGGCTGGATTTGCATTCTGCCTTTTCCATTTACTAGCTGCTTGACCTTGGATTAACTTGTTAATCTCTTTATGCCTCAGTTCCCTCTCAAAGATTTTAGAAAGCAGAGAAAAAAAGGAGGAGAAAGAAGAGCATGACTCTAAAATCATCTACCTTATAGTATTTTTTAAATGTTAATAAATATATGAAGGGCTTAGAACAGTGTTTAGTATAGTAGATGTTAGTAGTTTTTATTACTTTAATGTTGAGACAGTGCTTTAAAGAAAAACAGCACATTAATAAGATCTTGACCTGGTCTGGGAGAATCAGGAGTACTTTCCCAAGAGTGTGATTTGGTCCCGGGAAGTGAAAGATGAAAACTGAGCATGCTGACTCAATAGAGAGGGAAGAGTGAGTAATAAATGTTAGACTGAGAACATTAAGTTTGAAGGCCAGGAAGGAACATGATCAGAGTGATTTCAAGACAAGTATTATCTCTTAAGAGCTAAGTAATGAGGTAAAGGAGATGATGGGGGTCCAAACATTGTAGAGCCTTTGGAAGCCTGTGAGGGATGATTTAAAGCAAGAAAGTCATATGATCGTATTTTCATTTTAGAATGATTTCTCTGCATGCATTCTTCAAAGTGTATTGAATAGGCACAGTAAAGGGGGGACATAATCAAAAGGTTATTGCAAGTAAATAATCCAAGTGTACTGAATAGGCACAGTAAAGGGGGGACATAATCAAAGGGTTATTGAAAGTGATTGGTACCTTAGAGTAGGGTGGGACATTCGTTAGAAGTAGGTAAGTCAAAATGTATTTAGGAGATAAAATAGGCTTGACTAAATGTATCATTGAATATGAAGGATGAGGTAGAAAAATTTTCAATGAAAACTGCCAACATCAGGCAAAAAAATAAACTGCAAGCAAGTCAAGAAAATAGATGGAATGTTCTATGAGACAGTCAGCTTTCCATTGCTATGACAAAATACCTGAGAAAAATCAGCTGTAAAAGGAGGAACAGTTTATTTTGGCTCAGGGTTTCAGTCTATGGTTGATTGACCTTACTGCTTTGGCCCTGTGATGGCATACAACACTTTGGTGGGAGTGTATTGCAGAGGACACATGTTCACCTCATGGTGTTGGAAAACAAAGAAAGATGGGAAGGGGCCAGAGTCCCAGGATGAGCGTTTAAGTTCTGGATGTAGTATCCTCAACTTCCTTTCACTAGGTCCCACTCCCAAAAGGTTGTCCCACCTCCCATACCACACAGGCCCTCAACGTATGGGCCTGTGGGAGATATAATACTAAAGACATACATACCAAAGTCTGCTGTTAATACTGAGGAGTTCTCAAGCTGCTGTACCTGTACCACCAGTGTCACCTAAGCACTTAAGAAAATTACAGATTGTCAGGTTCTTCCTGCACCTACTGAATGAAGATGCTCCTTATGAGACATCTGCACTCTGTATTTAACAAACCTTCCGATGATTCTAATATATGATAAAATTTGAGAAACACTACTTTTACAGGCAGGGTGGAAAGGGGATGATTTAGAAAGAGGAACAAATGAGTGCTATAGTCAAGACAAGTTGCTTAGTTTTAGGGTCTGTCTTAGTTATTTTTTTCTCATTGCTGAGACAGAATACCTGATGCCCAAAGTGAAGCAAGGAAAGGTTTGTTTCTTACAGTTTTTGAAAGTTTCAGTCCATACTCACCTGGCTCCTAAGGCAGGGTGGCATGGCTGAGGGGGACAGCTGTTCATGGTGGCCACAAGCAATAAGAGCAAAAGGGCAAAAGGCGGGGGAGAAAACACGCCTTCTTCCCTCTCTTATATTGTTTGCTGGTTCCGCCTCTAGGCAGGTGCAGCACTCACACTGCCAATCCCAGCACTAGACAAAGAGCCAATCACAAACGCTAGATTCAGCCACCTCCAAGCCTGCATGAAGCTTGGGGGGTCACCTGGTCACAAACCATAACAGGGCCAATTTTGCAGGAGGCAGGATTTTGGAGGGGGTGGCACTGGGGAAAGGACCCAGGGCCTTCTCTCTGAGCACCTTCCCCAACCTTTTTTTATTTTTTATTTTGAGACAGGATCTCCTTAAGTTGCCAAGGCTGGGCTCAAACTTACAATCTTCCTGTCTCAGCCTCCCAAGGTGCTGGGATTACAGGTGTATGCCACCATTCCCAGCTGGATTTTACTGGTTTTGAGCAATAATCAACAAACTATGGTCAAAGGACCAAATCTGGTGGTGTCATCTATTTTTGTACCACACATTTAGCCATTTTTAGAAAAACTTGGCTGATGCCTGACTTAGAGTATTAAAATACACTGTATTTGGTGACTGATGAAAACAGTGAACAGTTTCTAGGCAGAGCATAGGCTCTGAGGCTAAAGGATAATGTGGCGGTTTGCTTGATTTGGAAAAATGAGTGCTAACAATATAGTCCTATAGGAGTGTGCAGTCCCAGAACTCAGTTTTGCCTGAGATAGTAATTTAGCTAGTTTTTTTTTTTATGTACTAATTTTTGGGTTGAAGGGTGTTTGTCTTTTTGTAAAATTAAATTTATTGGTACATTTTATGTGTACATAATGATAATATTCATCTTGTGGAATTTTTACCTGTGCATGATATATCATAATTCTTTTTTTCCCCTTACCCTAGCCTCCCTTCAACCCTTTTCCCTTCCTTTTATTTAGAAGTTTTTAGGGCCGAGGATATAGGTCAGCAGCATAAGCACCTGTCTGGCAAGCGCAAAGTCTTGAGTTTGATTACTGGTACCAAAAAATAAAAAGTTTTTGTCAGTCTGCTCGGGGATCCAAGGGAGATTTTCACAGGTGAGGTCCCAAGGTTAGAGAACACATGTGTGCAAGACATCAGCAAGAACAGCAGTAAGCATGGAGCAGAGCAGAGAGCCACCTGCATCTTTACTGTACAATTCTTACATACTTTATTATCTCACATTTATATTCTTACATAGTGTTGTAACCAGCACATGTGTGTTTACCTGTGCTAAGTCATGGTTACATAAGTATAGCCCACTGTGCTCCTGTGCAAGACAAATGGAGTCATGTTCTCAGGTGTCCTTAGACACCCCTGAGCTTTGAAGCATTCTCAGTGGGTCCCCACAGCATTATTTCCATTTATTTCACTTTTAAGAATATGGTCTCAAGGTACATCCATTTACCTAGAAAAGTCTCAAGTTTATCCTTCTTTATGACAGAGTCATTACTTCATTGTATACAAAAGCATGTCTTTACCATTCACTTGTTGATGGGCATTTGGGCAGTTTCCAAGATTTAGCTATTACAGACTGTCCCACTAGAAACATGGGCATGCATGTACTATTGCACTATGACGCTTTTAGTGCTTCGGGGAAGATACCCAGAAGTGGAATAGCTTGGTTAAATAGAACCTCTAGTTTTACTATTTTGAGGAATCTCCACACTGATTTCCACAGTGATTGCACCAGTATACACTCCCACCATCAGGGGAGAAGGGTTCTTTTTTCCCCACGGCCCCACCACCAGTTGTTATTAGTTAGCTTTTTGATGATAGCCATTCTTTCTGGAGTGAGATGCAATCTCAGTGTTGTTTTAATTTGCATCTCTTAAATGACCACTTATGTTGAACATTTTTTCATACACTTCTTCATGTTTCTATTTCCTCATCTGAGAAGCGTCTCTTCATTTCAGATGCCCGTTTTTCGATTGGGTCTTCAAATTTGGGGGAGTATGATTTTGTTTTTCTTTCAGTTCTGTATATAGTCTAGATGTTAGCCCCCATCTGAGGAACAGCTGGCAAAAATGTTTCCCCATTCTGCAGGTTCTCTCTTCACTCTTTTGGTGCTTTCTTTTGCTGGGCAAAAAGCTCTAATACGATGACATCCCATTTATTTATTTATTTATTTTTATTTTAAAGACAATAGAACAAAACAAAGCAACACAAAACAGAATAGAGGCAAACATAATATAGCATTTCAGAACAGAACACTGCAAGCTATACAGGTTTTCAAAACATAACAACAAGAGATTAACAATGGTTACCCTAGTGTCTCTTGCTTTCTTCAAAATGGTTGTTCATACATTTACAGACAATAAACTCAAAACGAAGTAATACAAAACCAGATAAAACAAAAGAGGATTACAGGCCTTCAACTCGGACAACAAGAAACCACCAATGGCTACCATAATGTCCCATTTTTCAAAAGAGCTGTTCCTATCTTCTCACATATTGCAATCAAATAGTAGCAAAGGGACTTAAACCAATCAAATCAAAGAATAAAAGCACCATTGGACTTCAGAACCTTTTCTCCATATTTATCAGGAGTTTTGTATCTTATCGAGT
>RJWT010036156.1:0-13329 GCA_004365215.1 Cuniculus paca | reverse complement strand
CGCCTGGCTGGCGGAGCCCGACGCCACAGCCACTTCGACTATGACCCGCGCGCTGACGAGTTCTTCTTCGACCGCCACCCGGGCGTCTTCGCGCACATCCTGAACTACTACCGCACCGGCAAGCTGCACTGCCCGGCCGACGTGTGCGGGCCGCTCTACGAAGAGGAGCTGGCCTTCTGGGGCATCGACGAGACGGACGTGGAGCCCTGCTGCTGGATGACCTACCGCCAGCACCGCGACGCCGAGGAGGCGCTCGACAGCTTCGGGGGCGCCCCGCTGGACAACAGCGCCGACGACGCGGACGCCGACGGCCCGGGCGACTCGGGCGACGGCGAGGACGAGCTGGAGATGACCAAGCGCCTGGCGCTCAGTGACTCCCCGGATGGCCGGCCGGGCGGCTTCTGGCGCCGCTGGCAGCCGCGCATCTGGGCGCTCTTCGAGGACCCCTACTCGTCCCGCTATGCGCGGGTAAGTGACAGGCGACTCTCGGCAGATGGGTCGGGCAAGGTAGCCGTAGCGTCCTCTTCAGTGCGCAGGGTTGGGTTGGGAAAGTGGCGCTAGGGAGTTCAGAGCTGAAGGAGGAGTGCGTGTGCATGTGCGTGCGTGTGTGTGTGTGTGTGTGTGTGTGTAAGGGCGACTTTGCCAGGTGACTGGCTCTGTGTGTGTATAGGACTCGGCGGCTGTGTTGCTGTATTTAATATGTGTGAGTGAGTATGAATGGGTGTGTTCGTGTGGATGCGTGGAGTGTGCGCGCATATTTATATAAGTGTGGTGTATCTCTGGGTGGGATTGAGTGAGCACGCGTGTATGTTTGAGTGTGCATGAGCGCCTGTTCGTGCACATTGTGTCTTTGCAGATGTACACTGTGAAGGTGTGAACTGCCCTCTGGCATGGCAGAGAAGTGGGGAGATTTTCCTCCTTCCCAGGTAAGGGGGCATCCGGAGCCAGCGATGGCCCAGGAAGAGAGCCTCAGGCCTGCCTGGCAGCTGGAAACAGGCCAGCCCCTCTCCAGGGACCACCCCAGTCCCAGGAACCTTCCTGAATGATTAACAGCTTGGAAGTTGGTGCAGGGCTGGGCTTCTGGGCAGGGGCCTGATGATGCCTCTGAGACCTGCTCCTAAAAACAGTGTGTCCCTTCCTGGAAAGAGCGAGAAAGAGTGCAGGGGGCTTCTGCCTGTGTTTCCTCTGGCATGGGTCGGGGTGGGAACAAAGAGGGGGGCCTTGAGAGGGGTCCTGAAAGAACAACGTATGTGAGGTGGGCGTGTCTGCAGGCTCTACTCCTGTTTAGTGACAGCAGAGAGTTGCCAGGGAGGACACTCTGCTGCTGACCTTGGCCCTTCAGATGGCCTCTCTGGATTAGTGTCCTCATCTGTGAAGTGAGGAGGGATCCAGTAGACTCTCAGGGCCTTTGCTACTGGACAGGCAGTCGCTGAGCCCAAACAAGGTAGCAGCCAGCTATCCCGGAAGAGATGCCCTGGCCTCCTGGGACTCTGTCCTCACAGGCCTGCTGAGGGCCAAAGTGTGAGCGGGAGGGGCACAGCTTACAGCCAAACCCCTCCCCCATCCAAGAGCCACCCCCACCTCTTCCCAGGGAAAACACTGCCTCTGCCCTGCTTTTACTGCTTCACATGCCTACCCTACTGGCCCCAGGAGCCTCAGCCCCAGCCAGGGGGTGGAGCTGGGGAGGATCAGTGGACTAATGGCACTTGGGGGACCCTGAGGTGCTCAAGGCAGAGGATGGCTTCATAGTTGGACCTGGTAGATTTGTTACTAAGATTCAAAAAAATAGGTAGGGTATATGAGGGAGGGGATGGGTCAGAATCTCCTACCTCGACATCTAGAACAGGTGTGTGTACATGGGGGTGGGGAGAGAGAGAGCACCTAGCCTTTCATCCTGCCACTGAAGATCTTGCCCAAGGTCACCTAGGGAGTTGGAGGCCAAGCAGGACTTGAACCCAAGTCTCTGGGACGCTATCCTTCCAGGAGTTGGCCACCAGCTCTTTGCCTGTCCCCTAGGGTCAGGAACCCTCCGAGGTCTCCTCTTCTATCCCCTCCCTGACAGAGGCCAGCACAGCTGGAGGGTTATGTAAGGAGGCTGTGCCCAGCAGTGGGGAGGGGCTGGAGGAGCGGGCACTGAGGGGCTGAAGTGGTTTGTGCTGGGGAGGGTGCGGGGTCAGGCCAGGCAAGCCTGGGCTGGAATGGCTGCCCATTCAGCCTGCCTCTGACCTCGGGCAGCGTTTCCTTCCGCTTGGCCCCTGGAAGCCAGGGGTAGGTAGGCTCTCCTTCATGAGTCTCAGCCTCCCAACCCCCTAGAGAGGCTGGGCCCCTCCACTCCTTTCCTGACACTCAGCTTCAGGACTCCGATCAGGCCCCTGAGTTTCAGGGCAGGCAGAGGTCAGTGGTTCATGTTCCAGACCCCCACGTCCGTCTCCTTCCACTGGGCAGTCAGAGTGTGGGGTGGCCTTCATGCAGTGGGCACAAATAGGCCACCTAGTATGGCTCAAGGTCTTGTTGGCATAGAAAAATCACACTGAAAAGTCTTTTCACATCTCTCAAGTGAAGGCTCATTGAGTCCAGACTCAGGACACAGTGTTGGGGCGTCTTCCTGGGGTGCAGGCTGGGGTCAGTGTCCCTCTCAGCATATCTGTGCCACTTTCTTTCCCCCTCTCCTCACTCACAGAAAGGCTGTGGTCCCCACTCTCTTGGGTAACACAGGAGGACACAGGCTGGCAGGGAGAGGGAGCTGCCCAAGGGCACCCAGGGCCTGAGGGCAGAGCTGGGGTTAGAACCCGGCTCCCACTGCTGCCGGCCTAGCTGCATTGCAGCTGCTTCCTGCAGCTCTGCGCAGAGACCAGCGGCTGCCCGCCCTCCTCCCCTCCATCTTTGCTCTGCCGCTGCCGCTGCTGCTATCACCTTTATTTACCCCTCCCTCCCCACCGGGCCCCAAGCTTCCTCAGATTGGTGGGCTGGGATTTCAATTTTCATTTGAGATTCTTGGGTAGAATCTCGTACATGTGTGACGTATGTGTGTGTGAAAGCAAAGCTGTGTGTGTGTGAGAGAGTCAGTGTGGGTATGAGAGACTCCTCATGTGTGTGAAAATGAAAGTGTGCGAGTGAAACTCTGGGTGTGTGTGTGTGTGTGTGTGTGGTGAGACTGTGACTGTGAGGTCCCCTACCAGGGAAACTCTGTGGATATGAGGGTCATAGTCTGTGTGTTTAGAGAGGTGGACTCCTGTGTGTGTGTGTGCGCGCGCGTGCATGCACGTGTGGTGTATGTGTGAAGGACATTGTGTGGGAGAGTGTATGTATGCAAGAGAAAGACTGCATGTGCAAGAGATGCCGTGTGAGACTCAACGTGTGCCTGGGAGTATATTGCTGCATGTGGCAAGTGTGAAAGTGTTTCTGTGAAGCTCTGTGTATGCCTTTGTGTGTAAGGCGGTGTGCACGAGACCATCTGTGCTTGCATGGAGTGTCCTCTGTGTGTGTGTGTGTGTGTGTGTGTGTGTGTGTGCACATGGCCTGTGTGGTATAGATTCTGAGGTCCTGTGTGTGACAGTGTGTGTGTCATGTGAACGAGACCCTGGGCATATGTGTCAGCATTGCTGCGAGTGGTTGTGTGCAAGAGACCCTGTGTGGCCGGGGGGTGGTGTATTCGGAGGAAAGTGACATTTTTCTTTCTGTGTCCTCTGTCTCCGAGGACTCCTGAGTTGCCCTCTGAGGGCAGTGTCCAGCTTCAATGGACACTGTTCTAGGCCTGGCCCGTTGTAGCGTGTGCCCGTTGGTGAGGTTGTCTATCCCTGAGGCTCTGTTATCACCCCAGGACAGGGAGTTGGCTTGGAAGATAGGGGCTACTTGGCTGGGACAGAAAGGCTCATCTGAGGGGTGACGGTGCTAACTGGAGCAGCCAGGTCCCTGGCCCTTTTTTCCGTGCTCCCCTGGACCCCAGCCTGAGGAGGTGAGACAGGATGAAGTGACCTGGGACAAGATGAACCTCACTTGTATTCCAGGCTGGAGGTGGTACCCCAGACACACAAGATAAGGGTCACAGTGATAGTGGTATGGGGTGGAGGGGCTGCTCGGGGTCCCAGAATAGGAGCTGTCCCAGAAGAGGTCGTGTTGGACCAGCCACAGAGGGGCCAGCAGGAGTAGGCCAGGCGAGGGCAGGGACAGGCAGTCCTGGCAAAGTCACAGAGGTGTCAGAGCAGGAGTGCTGGCGCGGCTGGCTTGAAACTTGCCCTCCTCGCTTCCTCGGTGGCCAGTTCAGGTCTGAGGTCCTTGGCCTGGTTCTGTAATTTGCATGTTGTCACCAGTAACAGCAGGCTGTCTCATATCAGAGCCAATGACAGTCCCGAGGCTGCAGGTTAGAGTGTCCCCAGTATGTGTGTGGGTCTGTGTACCTGGGTGTGGTGACTTTTGTCTGCTGTGGTCATTTGACTTCCCAAGCCACAAAGCAGAACCGGTGGTCTCCAAGTCGGGGAAGCCCCGCCTCCACCACTGCCCTGCCCCTCTCCTGTGGCCTCTGGTCGCACGTCTGTCTCTGCTTTGTCTCTCCCCTTTTGGGACCTGATGCAACGCCGATGTCCTGCCCGCATCCCTGGGAGGGAAATTCACCAGGTGGCCACAGTGCAGAGCCCATCCGGGGCCCGACCTGACACAAGGCTCCTGGAGGCAGTGGGAATGGAAAGGGCTGTTGTCAGGGGCTTCCTGGGAGGTAGAGAAGGGACTATTGTCCCCACCCCAGCCACCCCAAGGGTGGCACCTCCCGGCCTCCCACTCCTTCCAGTGATGAAAATCACAGACCAAACCCTGGCTAGTCAGAGCCCCCCTCGAGGTGATCACGGATAGCCACAGGCACGCAGCAAAAGCTCGATAAGTGCTGGCTGCTGTGATTCTGGTGGATCAGATCATTTTACCCCAGGACCATCTCTGGACTCCACCCTCTCCCCTTCATTTCCGTCTCCCCCGCCTGCCTCACGCTGCTGCTGGTTCTCAGGCCCCCAGCCTGCAGCTTCCTGACTGCTCTCCCACCTCCAGCCGCTGGCCCCTCCACACCATTTGCCACTTGGCAATCACAAGGGTCTTTTCTACTAACAAGTCTGTCAGGCCCCCACCTTGCCTGTGGAAGACCCTTCAGGGCACCCCTGGCCCTGGCTGTGGCCTCTGAGGCTCTGCCTGTTTCCCCGGCCCTTTCTGGCCTGGCTCTGCTCAGTGCTCTGAGGTTCAAACCACCAGGCTGCTTTCCATTTCCTGCAGGCAGCAGTTCTTCTGCCTCAGGGCCTTTGGATGTGCCACCCTCCTGGAGCACTATTTTCAGCTCCTCACCCTTCTTTGTCCTCCTCAGTAGTGCTCTTCCTGGAGCCCACATACTGGGTGAGGGGTCGGAACCCAGGTCCTTCCCTTCAGAGCGGCTATCTGGATCATAAAGTGTTCACGAGTGGCCTCACTTGATTCTGGTTAGTGTCCCCCTGCAGACTCTCAGCTTCTTGCATAGGTGACATGAGAGTTCTTAGTATGACTGGTGAGGGAGAGGAAGACCAGAGACAAGTGCTTTGCTGGGTCACACGTGAGCAAGTAGGTTAGCCGCGGGGAGGGGACTGCTTCAGAAACCTGCGTGCCAACCCCAGGCTCAGTGGGTGCTTCGGGGTGCGCCTGGGAGGGTGTTCGGAGTCTGACGCCCCAGGGCAGGCATCTGCTCAGGAAGTCTGGCATCTGCTAGGAGCTTCAGAGGGGACTGGCTCAAGTCTCTCAGAGAGGGAGGGATGTGGGTTGTCTCAGAGATGGGGACCTCAGGCTTCCCACAACAGCTGAATATAGTGCCTTGGGCTATTCTGAGCGGTCTCATGACCAATGGATTCACTCTGGACCGAAAGGTCAAGGCCTTGAGCTATGCCCTCCTGCTAGCTCCTGGGCCAGTCTGGCCACTGCCCCAGTCCTAGCTTTCATCCCAGGAGGAGGCTCAGAAGGAAAGAAGGGCCTAAAGACCCAGGGACAGTTGGTTGCCCCGTCTTTGTTCAGGGGAACCACTTGGGTGGGAGGGACCGCCTTCAGCATGCCTGGGCTGTCGGGGTGGAGGGTGCTCCAGGCCACCTCTGGTCACTGCTGCTGCAGAGGAGTCCTCAGTGCTGTGTGTGAAAGCAGGCAGCCTTCATCCAGGGCCACACAACGGGTACAGGGAGCATTGCAATGGGGTCTTGCAGGTGGGAGAGAGTTTGTGTTCAACTCTGAATACAGCACAGGCAAGTGGGAGTCCGTGACAAAGGAGCGGGGTGGGGTCAGTCCATGGAAAATTGTCATCAGGAAAGAGTGGGGATTAGGGGATTCTGGCTGAAGCAAGCTGCCAGAGTTCTTGCTGAAGCCACACCAGGGTGGTCAGACATCACCTAGGAATGGAGGAGGAACCTGATCAGATATGGAAGGTAATTGATATCAAAGGTGGGAGTTCTGGCTAATCTGACTTAACAAGGTTCTTTTTCTAAAGCTGTATTTTACAGGAAGTACACAGATGGGCCTAGGGCAAAGTTCAGAAGCCTTACCGTAGTTTGCCAAGCAAAGAATCTTTATCACTACCCTTATCCAGTGCAGGCCTAGAGAAACAAAGACATTTGCCCCAAGACCACACAGGGAATCAGAAAGTTAAACTCACATTTCGTGCCTCTTAGCCCAGGGCCTGGTCACCTGTATTTCTTTTGGCTCTCAGTGTTTACGAAACCCCAGACTGTACCTGGGCATGCCATCCCCTTTACTGCCATGATTTCCGTCATGAGGAGTACGATAAGCAGTTACCTGGCCTCCCAAGCCCAGCTGGGCTGGTGAATCCTCTGTCCACCTAGTCTTGGCACGCATCCTTAGCACCACAAGCAGGATCTTTCCTAATACACTTCCTTTCTTCGATCATAACACTAATGGCTACTATTCACTAAAACACTTACTATGTGTCAGACACTGTCTCGAGGGCTCGATTTGCCTATTCCCACCAGGCTCCAGCAGGATTGCATTATTGTCTCCACAAGGCTGCTGTGGCTCAGAGGGGTGAAGTAACTTGTCCAAGGTCCCTTCGAGCCTGAGTGGTGCAGCCCACAGTCACGCACAGGTCTCCCTGGCCCTGAAGCAGCCTCTACACCCAGTTGTTTCCTGTCCAGCAACTAAGGAGCTGGGGTCTGCAGCCTGCCACACTCCAAGCTGGGTTTTCCGTCTGGCTCCGTCTCTCACCCAGGCACTCCCAGCCTGTGCACGGACCCTGCCCAGCAAGTTCTAGCCCTGGGTAAGGGCAGGTAAGAGCTGTGTCTGGCTGCGAGAAGGGAGTGCTGCCTCCCACCCCATCAGTACAGGCCCAGGCTGGCAGGAAATGACACAGGGAATGGAGACAAAGGGAAGTTATCCCATGTGTGGCGATGCATGGAAGGAATGCTGGCTGCTCCTCAGCTCGGCATTCGAGGCCTTCTGCTCTGGCCGCTGGGCATCTCTCCCACTGGTCCCTTCTGCCAGGCTCCTCCCTGGCCTCCTCGATTTTCAGCTCTCCTTTTAACCTCTGGATTCTTGCTCATCTATTTCCAGTGTCCTTTCTGCTTTTTTGTGAATGTGCCATCCATCTCTCTAGGCCTTACCACTTACACTTTCTCTGCCTGCCCTTGCTGACCCCTTCCTTTAGGGCTGAGCTTTCTGGGCTGGGCTCCAAATCACCCAGCTTGCATGATTCGAGGTGGAAGTTTGTACATCAGCTCTAGAGGACTGAGGCTGGGTCATGCAGGCCCTGAGGATCAGAGGCTGGCATGGATGTGTGGAGAGGTGAGGCTACAGACAAAATCCCTGTTGTGATCATCGGGCAATAGGCCAGCTGCACTTCCTTGGGTCAGACCCATGCCCTGGAGGCAGCGGCACCGCCAGCTGTAGTACACAGAGGGCAATGTAAACAACTGCTAACCCTCTCCTAGCTGGGACGTCTGGGAGTCCAAGCACTCTGGGCTCCAGCTTCCCAGAATTGCTGGGAGGACCAGTGCATCCTCTCCTTCCACACCTGTCAAGCTGCTCCCCAGCACACAGAGCACTCTCCAGGCAAGAGTCCTGGCATCGGTGGGTAGCAGCCCAGGGAGCGGGGGGGGGGGCTCAATGGATAGAAAATTACACCAGAAGCCAGCAGGGATAAGGGACATTCTGACCAAAGCAACCTGCCAGGGTCGTTGCTGAGCCCTGGCAGGGGCAGGCAGACGTCAGCTGGGGATGGTGGAGGACCCTGATCAGATGTGGAAGGTGATCTGATATCAAAGATGGAGGTTCCAGCTAGGATGACCTAACGAGGTTCTCCTGCTCATGCCGCATTTCACAGGAAGTGCACAGATGAGCCTTGGGCAGTGATGGCAAACCTTTTGGAACTTTCAATGATAAACAGCCTGCTGTGGCACACGTGCCATACACTCACCACCACTGGCCTAGGGAAAAGGTCAGAAGCCTGAAGAGCTTCTCCTCCATTCATTCAGCCTTCCTCAATCTGTGTGCATTCATTCATTCATTCACTCATTCAAGGCACAGTAATCACAACCTGCCTGACAGTCTTGCCAGCCCTCTTGCAGGCACAGGCCCCAGCACCACCTCCTCAGGGAGTGCTTGCTTTGGCTCAGTAATGCGGTACCTGTCACCCTCTTCTGTGAGCCCTTTTCCTGGATACCAGCCCTCAGGGAGCTGTGGCGGTCCACTCAGGGGAGCTCCTGTGCCAGGCTGCAGGGGCACCATGGAGAGGGCCCTGGCAGTGGGTGCTGAGCTGGATGGCACCAGGACTGGGGCAAGGGTATTGGCATTGGCTGTCCGGGGGACTGCAGGAGCAGTTGCCAGAGCCTCTACCTGTAGCGGACCCTTGGAACCACCTTGGATACTTTGCCGAGTTCAGACTCCTGGTCTCCTGGGAGCATTTGACTCCTATCCCTGCGCACTCCAAGGCAATGGTGATGCTGGTGATGGAGATTAGACGTGGGCCCAGGGCCTGTGGGCTCCTGCCACTCCACATGTGGCCCTCTGACCTCCAGCATCATTAGCCAGGCTTGTTAGAAACGAAGCATTTTAAGCCCCAACCCAAACCTCCTGACTCAGAATCTGCATTTTCACAAGCTCCCGGATGATTCATGCACATTTGGGTCTGAGAAGTGCTGATGCAGGCCGTAGTTCCCAGCCGAGGTGAAGCATCAGGATACAGAGAGGGCTGGATGGGTGCGTGAGGATTGGCAGAGCTATGGGGATGATTCTCATCCTCCTGTGGTAGAATCATTGGCAGCAAAGTGACAGGACCTGGGTCAGTAAATGGCCACAGCCTCCATCCAGCCACACAGATCCAAAGCCTTGGGAACCATTCCGGGCTCTTTCTCTGACACATCAGCATATCCTGTCACACCCAGAAGCCCACTGTGTCCCATCACCATCACTGCCACCTCCTTGACTGAAGCTACCATATTCATCTTGTTGCCTTCTTGGCTTATTGCTGAGGCCTGACCAGCCCTCCCCAGCCCCATCTGTACAGGACATCCAGGGTCAGGCCAAGTCACCCAGCTGTCCGTTTCACTCTGGCTTCTGGTCTCCCTCTAAACCCAGAGCAGGGCCCAACAGAAAGGGGTGCTACACAAATACTGATTGGAAAAAATGACAAATCAGAGGAGTTTGAGACAGGTCAGATCTGAGGCCCTCCTTGGAGTCCCCTCCTCGGTGGCCTCACCTAGGAACAGGATCTCTCTCTCCCTCTCTGGGGCTGGAGTAGTGAGGAACAGGAATCGGTGGGGCAGCTCTAGGACCTCTGGAATGCTCCAGTCAGGACAGAGTCCCACCTGCCACTTTGGCCCTTCCAAATCTCCAAACTCTTGCGCCGTACCGCGTCAGCCCCCACTGCTTGCAGAGATCTCGGAGGCCCAGGCACTGTTTTCCAAAACCAGCATTCACAGGTTCCCAAGCCACCCTTGTCACAGCCTGACCTCCAAGTCCGACCCCTCAGGGACTCTGCTAAAGACAGCCCAGGCTTGTCTCACCTCTGTGTCCCCATCTCCCTTCCTGTCCCCTCTCATTGTCCCCTTTCCTCTGTCGGCAGTTTTGAAAGTTCTAGGTATTAGTCACTGGCTTCCAAAACAGATACTTCCTCTTGAAGTCCTAGGATATCGCTTATCCCAAATGTCCTGCATGGAACCTCAGTCATGCAGTCAGTAAAAAGATGTGTGGGTGTCACTTCTCCCGTCACTTCTCACTGCTTCCTGGCCACTCGACCTTGGTAGTGTGACCCAGAGCCCCTTTCTCTCCTACGAGCAGGGCCTCTTGAGCCAGGAGGCCTTCAGTGTCCCAGCTACCACATTCCAGCTGTGCGACCCTGGACAAGTTCCCTAACCCATCTGTGCCTCAAGAGAAGGGTATTAATAGCACCTGACTCATAGGGAAGTGGAGAGGATTAAATGTGTTAAGCACTTAGCCCAGAACCCAGAACATAATAAGTGCTTAATTATTGTGGGTTCCATTATCTTCTTTTCAGGAGCTCTTGGCCCTAGAAGAGCTAAGCCCTCACCTGTTCCCCACCTGTTTCCTCTTCCGGCTCCTGGCTCTTCTTACAAACACCTTCCAGGGGTCACCTCCTCGACCCTGGTCCCAGGGGCCCCCATTTCCAAAGGGGAGCCAGATTTCCTGGGAGATAGGTGTGGTATATCTCTCTGGCTTCTGCCAGAAATGTCATGGGTAACACAGGCAGTTTGTGCCCCCTGTGCCTCAGTCTCCCCATCTGCTGTAATGGAGCATTTCCCCCCATTCTTCCTGCCTCCCCTGAGAGAGAAGGATGACAGAACTTCCGCCTGCCGGGAGAGGGGAGGGAGGGCTGCTGACATCAGACTCTGGCCAGGGGCCAAGCACAGGGGCCTGAGATGCTGGCAGGCGGGCCAGTGTGGTGGGACTGGTGGCAGGGGCCATGCGATCCTGCTCAGGGCACTTGAAGGGGACCAGCAGCAGCCAGGGGCGGACAGACCCCACAGCTGTGGGTCCCCGGGCCCAGGCCCAGGGCTCCCATGGGTGCCAGTGGCAGTGCCCACCCTGTGCTACCCCGCCAGGCCGACGCCAGGCAGGATGGGGCAGGCTAATATTAGCTGGGACAGCCCAGACAGCTGAGCATGGGGCCTCCGAAGACTCGCTGTGCCCAGGCTCAGACTCAGCACGGCCTGGGCAGTAACAGCCAAACGAAGGTTTCTCAAGGTTGTGCGGGGCCTCAGATGCCCCTTCCGCCCTGGCCCAACTCTCTGCCAGCCTGGCCCGCACAGTGGCCCCTCTCCCCTACTCCTCTTTCTCTGTGGCAGCACAGGAAGGGGCTCTTCTGCATCCCTGTGTGTCCACACAGCTAGTTTGAGTGGGGATTGTGGCGCATGCCTATAATTTCAGCACTAGGGAAGCAGAGGCAGGAAGATCTCAAGTTCAAGTCCTATGATGGCGACTTAGCAAGACCCTGTCTCAAAATTAAAAATAAAATAAAATAAAATAAAATAAAATAAAATAAAATAAAATGTAGCTTAATGGTAGAGTGACCCTGGGTTCAACCCCCAGTACCACACACAAAGAAAGCTTGTCCATGAGTAGTGTTTCTGCCAGGGCAGCTATTAGCATTTATTCATTCATGTGGCAGATATTTATGAGCATCTACTATGTGCTAGTACCTACTAGGTGGCATGCGTTGCTCTACAAGGCAGGACTAGAGCCAGGAATGAAACAGTTGGCAGTCCCTGCCCTCGAGTCCTTACATTCAGTGCAGGGAGAAGCAGAAGACTACCTAGGCTGCAGGCTGTGTCCAGTGATGGGTGCCCTGGGATGGTATCGGAAGGAAGAAGGCGCTGGGAGTGCTGCAGGTGACCGTTCTAACTAGTGTGCCCGGGAAGGAGGGGAGGAGGCACAATGAGTGACACGGCAGGATCCAGGGGGTGAGGGCAGTAGTCTTCAGAGCCACTGTGGGAGCTGGCCTTGCTGGGCCACTTCCTGGGGGCTCCTGGAGCATGGTCGCCCAGGGCATGGCTGGGCTCCCAGTGGTGATGCCCTCAGCTGCCTTCCTGCAGCCACAGCCCCCGGCACAGGTCCGACCCCAGGGGAGGCCCCCACTGCGTCATTGCAGAGGGTTGCAAGTTCAAGCCCAGTGGGAGCAACTTCTGGAAAGCCTGTCCCAACATTTAAAAAGGGGTGGGGAGGTAGCTCAGTGTGAAGGTCCCGGGTTCGATTCCCTCTCCCCATGTTTCAGATGAGTCGGCATCGCTGTAAGATGCTCTGTAGACGCCGTCTCACCCATCCTGGGAGACTGAGAACTCCAACCTCATGTCTCCCGAGAAGCCCGGCATCCTTGGGGAGACTGCTGGAGCCCAGGCCTGCATGGCGGCTTGCTGGGGACTTTCTCTGCCCAGTGGGTGGTAGAGTGGCTCCCTTGGGCTTTGTCACCACCACAAGGTGGTGGACATACTTCAGACCACAGCTACCCGCCAGGGCCACATCTCACCACTTAGAGATTAATTTTTTATGTGCAACCTCGGGGGCTCTTTGAGCAACTATGCAGAACACAGTCACCCGCTGGGCCACTGGGAGCCAGCCAGAGTCCCAGGATGAGGCCTGAGGCTGGCAGTCATCTCCTGGGGTTCAAGCTTGTGTCATGGGCTTCCCCTGTGTGACCACAGACACTCCTGACTCAGTCCCCACATACTTGGAGCATGGCCCCTGCATTTGTGGGCTTTCATTCCCTGATTAAAAAGTGGCCATGATGGAATGGTATCACCCAACTCTCAGAGAGGCTGGAGAATCCAGTAAGGCCAGAAGCAGACAGATGATTTGAGGAAGGAAATCTGATTCCACCTCAGGGAAGAGACCATGATCTCAAGGACAGGAGGAGCACAGGGCAAGGGCAGGGCAGAGGGGACAGCACAGGTCTATGGACTTGGCCAGGACTAGGTTGCAGACTGCCCTCTACCTCAGGGTGGAATCCGGCAGATGGCACCAAACTGCACCCAGTCTCTCTTCCTATGTGACATGGGGTGACCCCACGTGCTCCCCAGCATGGTGCATCTCTGAGGGGCAGAGCCCCCCACGATGCCTGGCCCCAGGAGCTCCTTCCCGAGGGCAGGATCTGGCTGCCTGGAGCACCACTGTGGCCTGGTCCTTGGTGCAGATTCCCCAGGCTCTAATGAGACCCTGGAAGAGCCCCAGAGACAAGAAGGAGGTCATTGAGAGCCTCATCTGGTGGCTCCTCAGCCTCAGGGCCACAAACTGCCATCACCGATACATATTTAGTGGCACAAAGGTCAGAAATGCCAGGTGCTGGATTTCCATCTGAGCAGCAGGAATTGTGTCTCC
>RJWT010036155.1:0-13319 GCA_004365215.1 Cuniculus paca | reverse complement strand
GCAGGCACCTAGGCCACTTAGCTAAATTCCCAGCCTTTGTCTTTTTGAGATAGGGTCTCGCTGTGCCGTTCAGGCTGGCCTTGAGCTCACTTTGTAGCCCAGGCTAGTCTCAAACTCACAACAATCCTGTCTCAGCCTCCTGAGTGCTGGGATTACAGGTGTGAGCCACCACACCTGGCTTTTATCACAATTTTAAAAAGGAGGAGTATTATTTGAGGATTTTTTTTCTGTACAAATCCATTAATTCTAGGTTTTTGTATAATCTAACAATAGATATTAAAAATGTTTTTGCTCGGCAAAAAAAGATGACAAAACTTCACATTTGCTTAAAATGATCAGGCTGGGATGGGGAGGAGAGAACAAATAGGCCCTCTTGGGAGACTCCCAACTTTCTGGTATGGGCAACTGAGTTTATAGTAAGGCCATTTAATGAGCCATGTAATAAAGAGGAGAAAGTGATTTTTGTTGTTGTTGTTTCTTTTTGAGACAGGATCTGGCTAAATTGCCCAGGCTGGGCTCAAACTTAATGATTTTCCAGCCTTAACTGACAGAGTAGCTGGGATTATACGCATGTACTATTTGGTTTTTGAAACAGGGTCCTGCTATGTTCATCAGGCTGAGTCTTGAATTCTTGGGCTCAAGCAATCTTCCTGCCTCAGCCTTCCATGTGCTGACACTACAGATGCATACAAATTCTGCTTGAGGAGAAACAGAATTTGAATGGAAGTGGAATTCTGTATTTCAATGCTCAAGGTGCCAAGGCTACCTAGATGCATACAGGCTCTCAGGAGTGGAATCTGAGCTAGAGATTATAGATGTAAGAGGCATTTGTTTGAAGAGAGTAGAGCAAGCCATAAGAGAAGCTGGCATGTGCAGGTGTGGGTGAGAAGAGACAGACTCAGGGCCAACAGGAAGAACAAGGGAGACTCAGATTAAGAAGGGAGGGCTTAGAAGATGGAGGAAGTGTCAGAAAGAGAGCAGAACGTGATTCCAAGGAGCCAAGGGAAAACAGCTTCTCAGGAAGAGGAAGTAATCACAGTACAGAAAAATCAATTAAGTAAAGGGCTGAAAAATACCCCCTGCGTTTATAAACAAGCAAGTCCTCCATGGCTGCGGCAGAGCCCTGGGTGCCGTGCTGTAGCCAGAAGCCGGATCTCAAGGAACCGAAGAATGAGTGGAGACGGAGGAGAAAGACAGGAAGCGTAAGCAAACCCTTTAAGAAGTTTGTCTAGGAAGAGGAAGAAAAGTAAGTGAACTCCAGTCCCCCAGAGTCGCCATGGCAAGATCCTCACATGAGCTGTTTTCTCATTGGTAGGGCCTCTCCTGATTCTGCCCATTTTACCATGCCGGACTCAGAGTCATCCCTGGAGGTGGCCGCAAGTCACCTCATTTCTGATGCCTTTCCCATTCCACTTCCAGGGAAAGAGCAAGACATAAAAGGAAGGTAGACATGTGCACACCTATAATCCTAGCACTCAGGAGGTTGAGGCAGGAGGATCTTGAGTTTGAGGCCAGCAAGGCAATTTAGGAAAGAAAAAAAAAAAAGATGTTTACGCAGACTAGTGATTGGATGCCTCCTTAACACTACACATTTAAAATATGTGAATATTTGTTTAACATTTTTTAGGTGGGATTAGGGAAAAAGCAGTATTTTTATGACAAGGTTTAAAAAGAAGAATTCAGCCAGTCTTACCGGCTGATGTAGTCAAAGTCCTTTTAAAAAGAAATCTCATTTTTCTGTAACTCTTGTTCTCATTTCTATTTTCTTTTGCAATTTACTGAATCAGACTATTTGGAAGATATACCAAAGGATTTAAAATTTAGACTTTGTGCAACAGTTTAAAATTCATTCCAGAAAAAACAGCTTGGTGCTATGCATGATTTGATTTCAGAATTTCAGTTGACTTCATCTGCAGCTGCTCATGGCAAAACTAATCAACAGGCATAGGTCAGCATGAGAGAAGCGGTTTTGGGTTTTTTTTGGGGGGGGGTTGTCTCTAATTTCCATCTGAAAGAATTGTCTTGTTGGATGCAGGCAGAAAAACCCACTACCTTTCAAGAGGAAGATGAGTTTCCTATAGAAAACTGAGTGAAGCAGCAATTTCTGGTTTTCATGGCACCTTACATGTACTGTGGGACAGCTGCCGGGTTTCTGGCTTTTTGATACACCTCTACCCCTACCTTCCCATGGCGTGCTCCCCCATCCCTAGAAAACTTATGAGCTTCTTCCACCCTGGCTATTCCTGCTGCCCAGGGAGCCATCTGAGGGCATCCGGGAGAAATCAGCAGCCCCAGGCCTGCATGAGGGACACCTGTGGGCATGTGAAGGCTCACTGGGCAGAGCCTGCCAGATGAGGGTCAGAAACCCAAGCCATTTTGCCAAAAGTTCAAAGAATTTAAAAAACTGGCCATTTTTTGATCACAGCCCATGCCAAATACCCTTTCTTTCTTTCTTTTCTTCTCTTTTTTCTTTTCTTTTCTTTTCTTCTCTTCTCTTCTCTTCTCTTCTCTTCTCTTCTCTTCTCTTTTCCTTTCTTTCTTTCTTTCTTTCTTTCTTTCTTTCTTTCTTTCCTTCCTTCCTTCCTTCCTTCCTTCCTTCCTTCCTTCCTTCCTTCTTTCTTTCTGTTTTTTGAGACAGGGTCTCGCTATGCAGTTCAGGCTGGCCTTGAGCTCACTTTGTAGCCCAGGCTGGTCTCAAACTTGCTATAATTCTCCTACCTCAGCCTCCCGAATGCTGGGATTATAGGCGTGCGCCACCATGCCCAGCACCAAACACATTTCTAAATTGAAGACTACCTCCAGTCACTGACCTTGAATCTTGGCATTGACCTTGAATCTCATTCCTTTTTGAGTTCTCATAGCTGCCCTAGGAGGTCTGTGCCATTAGTTTTCATTGTAGAGGTTAAACAATTACATTCAGAAAGGCGGAATAAGTCCGTGTCCCTTCACGTGCAAGAGGTAGACTCACCTTTGAATTCACCTCTGGCTTTCTCCGTCCAAGTTCTCTCCAAGTATAGTTATACATGACATATCTCAACAGGAGCTATAAGGAGCAAGGGACACTCAAGCATTACTTTAATTAGAAGTTTCGGATGAGATTCCAGAAATCACAGACTAATTCTCCCCCAGCTTCAGCCCTGAAATTGAAATACAGTAACTTTAGACATAAAAATGTATCTTGATTTTCCCCCAAGGAATTTCCCTCCCTTATCCACACGGTGAGCATTAACAATTAATGGGAAATGCTTTCCAAACTATATAGCATCGTTCTTAATATTTATGATGCCCACGAAACGTACAAACATCTGTTCTGTAGAGTGATAGCTATTAAAGCCTACTTAAGTGCCAAGCGCTCTCTCTCACGTAGACGAGTCAATGCTTTAAGCATTCGCCCCTCTGGAGTTATCTAAATAGCAAGGATTCCAAGAAGATGGGAGGAAGACAATTTTAGACTCAAGGAATATTAGTTCATTTTATCATGGCTGAAAGCACATAGTGATTTGGGGAACAAAGTTATTTTTAAAATGGTTGACATGATTTTTCATATTAGGGTTAACTGTACCTCTAAAGCTGAAGTTAAGGTTTCCCTGTGAGAAATAAGATTAGCAAAGACTCAGAAGGTGATGGATGAGATCATCTGTCAGCAAGAGTGACAGGTCGTAGAAATCTACCGCTATAATAAAGATTTGGCACACGCAAAATCCAATCAAGGTAGCCTGTGAGTACCCTCAGGGAGCAGGCCAGGAATAAGGTTATTACTAAGGAAAGATAATGTTTTACTGTCCTTGTGAAACAAATATGCTAATGAAAAGTGAGGTCTACCTGCATCTCTGCTAGCAGCACAGTGGAGTCAGTAGAGCCTAGACTTTAACTGGAAATTCTATGTGACAATAAAATTTATTTTGATAAACAACTGGTATATGGTTGCCAGTGTGGCTTACGTGAGTTAGTTTCTGTGTACACTAATAAAATTTAATTGAACAAAGCTGGGAACCAGAACTGGAACCTGACAAATCCCATACGAGTTCTGCTACCTAAACTTTCCCAGCCCACATTTTTTTCAAATTGCAACAGACACAAGATTACCATAACAACCACCAACACAACAATAATCCGAATGGCAACTGACGATTGTTGAGCACTTATCAAATGTCACATATGTTTCCAGAGCTGTACATATAAATTACCCACTGAGTCCTCACAGCAATCCCAAGAGGAAAAAGAAAAAACTGATACACCCAGAGGTTGTGTAATTTGGGCTAAGTCGTATGTTAACAAATGGCAGAAACTAAATTCTAACCTAGGTAAGCTATTTGCTTTCTTAACCACTCCAGAGGAGAGGCGAGGAGGAACAATATGTACACATGTAATTACATACATTCAAAAGAGGTGTTTAAGCAGAGGTTCTTTGATTGAAAGATACAAACTTCACTCAAACTATTTCAAATAAAATGTGGGGTGAATTTCACCATAAGCCAAGTAAGATGCTCTTCGTTGGCACCCTGCTCTCATCTCAACTGTTGCATTCATTTACCTCACTATAATTATTTGCTTATTTATTCATTATGATTATTCCCCTGACTTCAATAGTCATGTTTTTTTTTTTTTGCTTTGATTTACTGTTATATCTGTAGTGCTAAGAACACGCAGTGTCTGAAAGGTGGTAAGTGCTGAAGAAAGACTTAGCTGATCACTTCCACGATTTTAAAAAGCAAAAAACCAAGTCAGCTGGAGTTCATAGGAACTGAAAATTCAGAAACGGAACTCATTTTCCTACCCTGCACACCAGCCATTCTCTCAGTCCTCTCCCCTTCTTTGCGCATACGTTTTCTTTTCCTTTTTCTCAAGTGGCCCCTCATACTTTTTCAGCTGCCCCATCATTTTGGCCTTTGTGAAACTTGGGTTAGTCATGGTGCCAATGTCACCCTCAGCTCTTGTGGACCCTCAAGTTTGGGAGCCCAGCACTGCTTACAGACAGTGTAGACTGATTCACATTCCCGAGATCAAGGTTCTCATTGGTTCAACTCAGGGCAAGAGTTCTGCATTTTTCCCATCAGCTGTGACTCAAGTGTTTGACAAAAAAGGCCATCAGGGTGGCCCTTTGGCCAGAGGCTGTTTCAATGGGAAGGATCGTGCCTGAGTCCACACCCCCCCAAAATAGGTCCTCTACAGATGTCAGACTGATATTGCTTTCTTTTGAAATCTAGATAATTTTTAAAAACCACCAAGGAGACTATTTTAAATTACATGGAAAATTTATAGTCATACACTTACTGTATTTTAATAGAGAATTTCTATGGACTGCCATTTTCCAGTTGCTTGCATTTTCAATTTTGTTCTTTGATTGCTTAAAACACAGACATCTTTTCTTTTCTGCCATGCAATGAAAATGTTCTATTTTGATATGGGATGTGTTAGTCATAGTGTTTGCATTTTCATTACGATATCAAGAAGTTAATCTGTTCCACTCCTTTTAACCAGTGTAGTTAAGGGCTTTTGATGGTTTCTTGTGATAATTGCATTATGATTTTCACCCTCTTATGTTTTCGACTGCATAATTTCTGGTGCTTTATGAGAATTGACTAAAATTGTACTTGTAGTTCGTGATTTAATACTGATGCTGAAGAGCCTTAGATTGCCCCTCATTTACAAATGAATTCCGAAAGATCACTTGTAAGTCAGTTGTTTGAAACTTGAAATACATTTTCCTGGTAGTCCACAAGAGGTTATTTAACCTATAATATATTCACTCAGTCATTCGTTCCATTAAAAACCACCATTTGCCTGGTGCTGTATGGAAGAACTGTGTGTATAACATGAACAAAACAGATATTGTCTCTGTCTCCATGAAGATTACAGTCTAGCGGGCGGATCACAGTCAATTACCTTGACCCTCACAGTAGCAGTTGACCCTGAGAGCTTGGCATGTAGTAGGGTGTCCAAAAATATCCATGGGCTGCATAATTAAATAGGTTAAGACTGAAAATTTAACATTCATTATTTCATTCATTATTTAACCATGACAATTCTCTGAGTTCACATTTTATTTTTTTATTTTATTTTTGAGTTCACCTTTTAAAACTGCTGATCCTAACTAAACTGGCTAGTGATTCCACTCAAAATGACAAATTTAGTTAAAGATGGTGGTGCAGGCCCGTAACCCAGCACTCCAGAGGCTGAGGCAGGAGGGTGGGGAGTTCAAGGTCAGCCTGGATTACTTAGCTAGATCTCGTCTCAAAATAAAACAAAAAAAGTATACATTGGCTATGTTTTGAACTTTTTTATGACAAAATATATACAGAGAAATATGTCTACTTCAAACGCAACTCAATATGTTTTCAAAACTGAACACAACTAATCAAGAAAGAAACTTGATCAGCATCCCAGAAACTTTCTTATGCCTCTTTCCACTCACTACACTCCAAAGAAAAAGGGTATGATTTAAAAATTTTAATAGGCTTGTTGCCATTTAATAATGTATTTGAGAGGAAAAAGGATGCTTAAGTGGATCCTAATTTGTCCATTTAAAACTCAAGAAAATGTGTTACTAGGGTTGTCAGCTTTGATGAGAGTCAGCTGCACATAACTGAAAATTGAAAGTAACAATAGCTTAAATAAGGTAACTCATTTACCTTTCCTGTAGCTGTTTAGAACTGGTTTAGTATCTTCACAGTTATCAGAGCCCCAGATTCCTTCTACATTACAGAACAACCGTTCTAGCGCATAACTAGTGATACTCACCATGGCTTTGAGATCCAGCCATCACACCCACGTTCCAGATAGAAAAAAGACAAAAAGGAGAAGGTAAAAATATTGTACTTCCCAGCAGATTCAGTTCATTTCTAAGGAATCCGTCCTCAAGTCCTTTGTAATATTCCATCTAATTGTTCAGAATTTCATAGTGAGGCCATATAGTTCTTAAGGGAAATTGGTCTTTTCTCTGCCACATGAACCCTGCAATGGTATACAGATGGTACTTGTAGGGAAGGAGAGGCTATATTTGGGGTATACGACTAGTAGTATCTGCTACAGGCGTGTGGATTTGCATTATAACTGCTCACCATACATTACACTGTTTAGTGGAAATTTTTTCCCAAAAGGGAAATTCAGGTGTCATAGGTAAAGATCTGAAAGATGAGAGTCAGAGAGAGTGCTAAAATCATTTACGATACAAAGTGATCCAGCCAGATTGAGTTACTTGCTGTAGGGCTGAGACCAGACAGCAGACCTCTCTAAGCCCAAGAGTCTCCTAGGTCAAATGTGGCAGGCACACCTCCTCTTTAATTGTAGCAGTCATGATCTGAGAAATTTTCTGTTTAATAGTGCAGGCGTGTACGTGTGTGTGTGTGTGTGTGTGTGTGTGTGTGGCACTGGCTAGAAAAATCCAGAGTATTCAATCCTCACAGGCATGTTTTCTTCTTTTAAATTTAGTATTCTCAGATCAGCAAAAGGGTAAATATAAGTTACAATAGAGGCCAGCTTATCATTAAATAGATTTATATCTACAACAAGTTAGATCTTGCCCACCACAAGAAAAACTCCTTACATAAAAAGGCTAATGTGGCATGATTACAAGGCAGGTGCTGCTCTTGTCTGCCCTCCTCACCGTGTTATTAGTGTTGGGCTCAGTGCCAAGCTGGGCCCTCCCGAGGGCTGCGCGACCCGAGCGCCAGCTGAACGCGGAGGCCCTGCCGCCTGTCACCTCGGAACAGGTGAGGCGCGGTGAGAGCGGCCCCCAGGGCAGCCCCCATCCGCGGAGGAGGAAGAGGGCCGGGGTGGCCGGTAGCTGCCCGGAGGGCCCGTCCTAAAGGAGCAGGCAGGGCCGCGGGGGTGGTAGAGGGAGGCCGGGCGGGGAAAGAGGAGGACGCGGGCGGAGTCGCACCGAGCAACCCAGAGCCGCGGGCGCCTGGGGAGGGCGCGGGAGCCAGGTGGCTGATCCCGGCCGGCACCGAGCACCTGCTGGGCACAGGCGCGGCGCTCCGCCCGCTCCAGGCTCCTGGCGGTCAGCATCCTCGTCTGGCGCGATAAGGTGTGGGCCAGGCTCGAGGTCGAGGTCACCGGCGGCGCTGTGAAAGGGGGGGATGAAATGTTCCAGCAGTGCAGGGGCGGGGGAGTTGAGCTGAAAGCAGGGTGCAGGCCACGGGAAGGGGGAGCGGGGCGGTGGAGAGTGAGGGTTACCGCGGCCTTTGAGTCAGACGGAGCTTGAAGGCTGAGCTGGAAGGATGAGGGTTTCAGTTTATAAGACAGGGGGATGGATGAGGGGCGTCGGGGAGAGACCGTGGCTTGGCACGGTGGATCTCAGGGGACACAAGTGAGTGGCAAAGCAGGTGACGCTAAGAGGCATCGCAGGGTGAGAAAATCTCATTGTCTTGTGGAACAAAGAGGGCACCCAGGACTTCACTGTGCACAATCCTCTACAGAACTAATGATCTGTCTGTCTCTGTCTGTCTCTCTTTCTGCAACTGTGTCCAACCTATGGTTAGCCTTTTTTTTTTCCTTTTCATTTTAAAAGGAAGTTTTCTAACTTACACACGTTAAATATTCTATATATTTTTATATGCATCCAGAGACAATTCCTGTTCCGTTTTTTTATTTGTTCGAGGGGTTTTTTTGTTTGTTTTTTGGCAGCGGGGATTGAACTCACGACCCCACGCTTGCTAGGCAGGCGCTGTGCCACTGAGCTATATCCCCGGCCCAACAATTCCGTTTCATTAAAAAACAATTAAAGGTGGGCTGCCGTTTGGACATGGCTGACAGAGTTCCAGTTTTTCTCCTATTTTCCAGCAGTACCTGGACTTCCCATTGCCAGTGGCTGCTGTGGTCACAGGAGATGCAGCGACCCGGCTCCTGGGATCTCTCAGGCCAAGAATGGGGCTGCGGAGCGAGGCTGTGGGCACAGAGGAAAGTGGAATGAGTACAGTGGAGGTGGCAGCAGCCATTAACCATTTCCTATAACCCTGGGAAGTCACCTGAGCCTGTCATCTTACTCTGAGGAACTGACCTAGCTGCGGGCCCAAAAAATAGTGGCAGCGGGAAGAGGGGAAGGAGAGAAACACAGCTGGGATGTAGGAGAACAGGCAGGGATAGTGCTCAGCGACCTACCCTTCTCATACGGTAACATACAGGAGACAGAGGGGTGAGATAGGAGAGGAAGAAGCTGGTACTAGTGTGGCAAAATACGTATTTTTAAAAATTTTTCTGAGGCAGGGTCTCACTATGTTACCCAGACTGGACTCAGACTCCTGGGCTCAAGTGACCCTCCTGCCTCAGCCTCCCAGATAGCCAGAACTACAAAAGTGTGTCCCTGTGCCCAGCTCGTACATCCACTTTTAAGCTTTTTACTTTTGCCTTCATTTTTTCCTTTTCTTTCCTTAGCCTTTTCTCCACTGGAATAGCTAGATGACACAGCATTCATTACCCAGGAAGGAAAAGAGAAAGAAAGCTTTTAAGTTTCAAAATCTTTGGCCTGGAAAGGATTCAGGGCGTGGAGGGAGGAAGTCTTCTCTCCCTAAAAACAATCAGGGAGCCTCTGGGTCAGAAGGGAGCAAAGGAGACTGAAGAAAGCAGTGAGTCCCCCTGACTGGCGGGAGGGGAGCTGCACCTCGCTCCTCCTGGGCCAAACCGCAGGAGAGGAGGAAGCTGCAGTCTCTGGAGAGGATTAGATGACCTGGGACAGAGAGGCCTTGAGCTTCAGTTTCAGACAGAGCCTGGGGAAGATAGGAGGCCACTTGGGAATGGCTACGCCGCCGTGTAGCCTGGTCCAAGGGCTCCCTGCACCCACATCCCATCAGGCTGGGCGGAGACAGCAGGGCTCCAAAAGGGGCACAGAATGAATGTTATCTCCTGGTTGTTAACTCAGGGAACGAAATCAAAGATCAGACAGTTAAAAAAAAACCTGTGACGAATCAGACCAGAATTACCGCTCAGGGACAGTCACATGGGGCGGGGGCTTTTCTAGCCATGTCATAGTCATATGCTTTTGTTCAGTTTGTACCAGTGAGGTATTTTAACTACCATCAGTTGAGGCCACCGTATCTTCCCAATTGGACTTCTCTCCTACCACATCGTCCTTCTGCATGATGACACGAAAGAGGCTGTGGGCATTTTGGAGACTTAGCTAAGGAAAATTTGTAATATACCATTTTAAAATGTAAATAGAAAGATATTTTGAGATGTTTCAGTAAAACAAGTGAGAAGTTTCAGTCTTCTAAGTTGGACATACATAAAAAGGGCCTCTCTTGTTATTATTATTTTTTTTTTGAGACAGGATTTGCTATATTGTCCAAACTCCTAGGCTCAAGTGATTTTACTATCTCAACCTCCTAAGTAGTTAGAACGAGAGGTGCATGCCACTGGGCCTGGCTTAGAGTCATTATTTAAAGAAATGAAAGGCAATTCAGATTAAAATGAAAAGGCAAGAAAAAACTAATGTAATATGCAGCAATGTGATAAAAACATCGGCAATGAAATCAATAGACGTTCTTCTAGTCCAAGAAGCAAAGTGCAACAAAAATAGTTAGGAATGAAAGCAGCGACTCATCAAGAGGCCAAATTAAATTTCAAATAAAAGTAATGAATAGACTTTTAGATTATTTGATCATCCAGTTATTGAAGAGAAATGAAACATATAAACACATTGGTAAAATATTTAAAAAACTGTAAAGCTAAAAAAAAAACCCTCAGGTAGTAAATTAATAAAAATTGCATGTGACTGTTGTATTTTTTTCATTCTAAATAAAAATTCACGTTTGTACCTAATTTTGTTGTTGTTGTTGTTGTTGTTTTTGTTTTTGTTTTTGTTTTGAGACAAGTTCTCACTAAGTGGTTCTGGCTGAACTTGGACTACTACGTAGCCTAGGGTGGCCTCAAACTCAAGGCCACCCTCCTGTCTCAGCCTCCCAAGGGCTGGAATTACAGGCGTGCGCCATCACACCTAGCTGTACCTAACTTCGTATTTAGTTTTTGTATTCTTTTTTTGAAATAGATTCTCCCTCCCCAACTGTATAAAGTTCAGGTCCCTAGACTCTAAATATATTCTTGCTTCCATTCTCTGCCTCAGAGCTTGACACTGTATTATTTGGCTAGGACTCATTTGTAACCTGGAGAAAAAGCAAGAGATCTTTGGATTAACTGAGAATAAACTTCCACCGTCTGCCAGATACTATGTGTTGGTATTAAAACCATCCCTATTCTTGGAAGCTCTTGCAGTCTCAGAGGAGCAGGAAGCCGAGCTACTACTTTCTACTACTTTCCCCGTCTTCCTGTTGGCCGCGTTCATGCAGTCAGTGACAGGCATTCTGGTGAGATTTGGAAGATGAAAGAAAAGCAGGAGCCATTATTGGTCTTTCAGTGTCAAAGACACACAGACCTCCTCCATGAACGGCAAAACAAAATTATGCAAGTGGCTTTTCAGGGTCTTCCTGAATTCCCTCTGCCAGGTCAGGCAGGTAGATGAGAGAGCTTTGAACACTTCTGCAACTTCCTTACTTTCTCAGATTATTATCCTTTCCAAAGAGCTTAAAACATCTTACTCCCGTATTAAATCCCTTGCTGCTTGAAACAGCGACAGTGTTTCCTGTTTTTTTCTAACATTTGGATTGATACCCCTGATGAAATGAAAGTGTGTAAGAGGAACTAATGGCTACAAGAAAATAAACTTAGATTCTGCATCTGAACGTGTGGCTGCGATTCACGTACCTGCTTCCTCGGTATCATAAGAGCACAAGCAGCGAAGTCAAGTCTCTCTACTAACAACGCCTCGCCTCTCCTCACTGCCAACCTGATTCATGGAGCGGATTCCACAGAATGCCCTGAAAGAGAGAGGAAACTTGCCAGTTTCTATATCGTAGGTGTGACTGGACTTTGGGATGAGCAAAATTATGTTTCCTACTTGCCTTCATAGCTTTCCTGTGTTTTCTGAACCTGTGTCCTCTCCTCTCGCTAGGCCCACACATTATTTCCACAGTTTGACCTGTCCTTGTCTGAGCCAGCGCTTCTAATACTGTTACTAATCCAGCTTCACACACTACTATCCAGCTCTCCAATGTACACCAGGTGCTCAGTGGTGGAGCACTTGCCCAACACGAGGGAGGCCCTGGATTCAAACCCCAGCTCTGGAAACAACAAAAATAACAACAACAGACAGTCCTTGCTCTGCAGACTACAGCGAGGCATTTCAATGCATGATTTCAATTCCAATCTTGCTAAAATACTCATTACAAGATGTACACACTTTAAGGAACTCTTTCTAAACACAGATACGTTGAGAAATTAATTTCTATTTAATTGGTTCTTGTATCTTAGGTTAATTTTTAAAGCATGCCCACACTGGTCTTAGTTAGCTGTTCTTACTGGAAAGAAGTTGCACCCATTGATTTATTCTATTGGGCAAAATCCAAGCTGCTGTTGCTTTGCATCTAAATCTGATTTGTATAAATAAATCTGATTCCTAAACTATATCTAGGTACCCAGCACTCGGGAGGCTGAGGCAAGAGGATCCTTGCAAGTTTGAGACCAGCCTGGGCTACAAAGTGAGCCTGATCTACATAAAGAGACCCTGTTTCAAAAAGACAAAAAAAAAACCAAAAAAAAAGTAGGTAGAAAAAATTTTCAGATAAAAAAGGAAAAACTACAAAGACAAACACACATGATACTATAGCATCCTGAGTACTTCTATGAGCCTAAGACAAGAAAGTTTGTGTATTATCTTTTCAATATTTATTCATGCCAGGAATGGTTTAAACTAGTGCTTTCATTCAAGTACTATGTTTTTTAGCAAAACTAATAATCCCTTTCTGATAACACTAACTGACTTTTGTATATTTTTCTTCTTATCTTGTCCTTTGAGAGAAGGAAGTCATAAAGCTAAGCACCTGGCTTCAGCGTTAGGCTTCAAAGATAGAGATTTACCTATGTTGCAGATAACTGGTACTTTGAAAGCCTTTTACTCTTTTCACTTATCTCCCGAAACTATCTACTGGTGCTTTATAACTCGTGAACCACCTAAACAAGAAGCGGCAGCCTTCTAAAACAGGTGCTCCTTGGCTGCTACACTCACTGAGTTTTGTTTTGTTTTGTTTTGTTATGAGGTACTGGAGATTGAACCAAGGGCTTTTGCATGGAATTATATCCCTAACCCTTTTAAATTTTTTAAAATTTTGAGACAGGGTCACTAAATTGCCCAGACTGGGTTTGAATTTGCAATCCTCATGCCTCAGCCTGCCATAATTGTGGGATTACAATTGTGCCCCACCATCCTGGTTCATTGAGATCTTGTATTGCAAAGTCCAGTTTAGGCACTTTTTTTTTTCATAGTATTA
>RJWT010036154.1:0-13318 GCA_004365215.1 Cuniculus paca | reverse complement strand
TTCCAGGCCCTCTGAAATTGGGGTGGAAGCCTCTTTAACCTCAGAACATGTGCATTTTTCATGCGCCTAAAACCGGCGCCACATGGATGCTGCCAAGGTCTGCTGCCAGCTGGAGCAGTAGCCAGGCCTTCCTCTTTTTTGGCCATTGAGGTCGAGTGCCTGGATTGCTGGACGCTCTGAACCTGATTGCGAGGAACAGAGTCTCTATGTTGCCATTTTGGAGCCTCACGTGGCCTCCACCGCCATTTTGGAATGTTGCACTCTGAAGCTTTCTCCCCCGGGGAAGGTCTTTCACTTTTGTATCTTTGAGGCTATAAAGGGTGGAGACTCGTTGCCTCTTCCTGTGATACCTGTAGGCCATCTTTTGTATTCCGTTTCTTTTCAGCAATCAAGGCTTCAGCTCTATCTTTACAGTCCACAGTTTTCTGACCAAACTCATATTTTAAATCACCCTGCTGGGCTCCTTGCTCTTGATTTCCAACATAAATCTGGTTAAAAGCCCCCAACAATAGCTATGTCAGTGCCTCAACATTTGACTGTCTTGAAATTTCCTTTGCTAGCTTAATCAGGCCACCACCCTTAATCTGTCTCAGGCAAAGTCTCTGGACATGAGCAGAATGCAGACAAACTTTCTGCCAAGCCATAACACACATCGTGTGGAGTCCAACAACCCATGCAGTCCTTCTTCCCAGCAGAAACCTCCTGAACCTGGTCTTTACCAGTAGGCTTTCTATCAGCCTTCTGGTCTACTGAGCTCTGACCAGAATCTCCCCTACAAAACAGCCTAAGTTGTTCCAGGGCTTCTCTTTCAGGTGTCATCTCCAAACCTTTCCAAACTCTTCCCACAAGCCATTCCCAAACACTCTTGAACCACATGGTCAGGTACAGTCACAGCAATGACCCCACTCCTGGTACCAAATTCTGTCTTGGTTACTTTTCTCTTGTTGCTGAGACAAACACCTGACACCAAAATTAGGGAAGAAAGGTTTATTTAGCTTACAGTTTCTGGGGATTTCAGTCCATAATCAGCTGACTCCAAGGCAAGGTGGCATGGCACTGGGGGGCAGCCGCTCATGGTGACTGCAAGCAGCAAGAGCGAACCTAGCCAAAGAGGAAAAACACACCTTACATTGTATGTCAGCTCCACCCCTGGGTGGGTGCAGAACTCACACCGCCAATCCCAGCACTAGACAATGGGTCAACCACAAATGCTAGATTCAGCTGCTTCCATGACCACATGAGGCTTGGGGGGGGGGCCATGTATATACAAACCGTAACACCTAGCTTCAAACATTATGCATCAGCACCTCAGCTAGCCCTATTTACATTGCATAAAGCCAATCGAAGGGAAAAGGAAATGGCCTAGACAGCTCTGTATATATCAGTACATGGAGATAGGGCCAGGTTTACCCAAAATGGAGATAACTGCTCTTTTTTCAAGGAGAGTCATCCAGGTGGTTCTCCACACCAGTGAGAATACAAATCAAATACTTCAATAAGAGAATGTACATGAGATTTACACATGACTGTTATGCCAAAAAGTGTAAGTGTTCACACAATTCTCTTCTTTCCTTAGTTTTGGTCTGATTATGGGGCAGCTACACCAATATCCTCTTTTCCCTTGCACTGAAAACCCAAGCTAACCTGGTCACAAGAATTCTGCCTTTCATTGAGTAGCCAGAATCTGATGCTGTCCATGGGGTTGGCTTAGGGACTCTACCTCTCCTCAGGCATGACAGCAGAGTAAGGGAGTATATTTGTTCCCAGGTGGATCCACAGGCATTTGCAAGCATGCTCATGCATGGGTGGTTCTAGGCAGGAATCCACAGGTGCATTCACATGCTGGCCATAGGTCCTTAGGAATCTATGGTGATTTTGCTCATAGGTGGGGGTCCACACATGGGTTGGCTCACTCAAGCTCTGACTGGGGTCTGCAGGAAACCATGGATTTGTTCATGTACCTGGGTGAAATTGGAACCACAGGAGTCATGGGGAATTCACTCTTAGACAGAGGGTGTGCAGAGTCAGCAGGCAAGAATATACATTTGAAGGAGTCTGCAGGTCCTGTTGGCTTGTTTAATACCCTCTCTGCCCAGTGTAGGGGGTTTCCTTGCCCTTGGTGAGTATTGGTGAGGATGCCACTGGGCCCCAGTGTTCTCTAGTGTTTGGAGGAGAGGTAATGGGAAGAATGGGTTGGTATATGCAGAGTCTATCCCAGAAGTCCAGCCTGCTCAGCTATCTTTTATTTTTCCCCCCTCAGGCTATTTGGAATGCTCTTATAATGACTGCTGCCTGGAAGGGCAGGGACTGGAGCAGCATAGACCAGCCATGAAAGCTACCTCCACTTCCCCTCTTCAAAGATCCAGGTGTTTGGTTTGATCTACATGTACAACCTTACTGATTAATTTTGTTTCAGAGTGTAAGTCTCTTCTCCACTGTAGAGTACTGTGATTTTCGTAAATCCTCTCTGAACATCTCTGATGTTATGCCTCCTCTAGTCAGCCATGTTGCATTTTTCTCCTTCCTGGAAGGGGGTATTCTTGTCCCCACTTCCTGCCTTCTCTCTCTACCTGCTGGTTGCCATTGAATGGGCAGCTGTCCTCTGCCCAGGTCCTACCATCACCATGGCTTTCTGCCTTGAAGCCAACTGACTGTGGACTGAATCCTCTAAAAAATTATGAGCTAAAATGAACTTTTCTTCCTTTAAGTTGTGGGTCTTGGTTATTTTGTTTTTATAATGGAAAAGTGACTAAAACCAAAGGTAAATATTTTGAATCAATTCAGGACATTGAGGCAGCAATGACAGGGCAACTCAATATACTTATGAAAGAGAACTCCAGAACTGACTCAAAAAGTGTTAAGAATGATGGAACAGTTGTGTTCAAAGCAAGAAGATATATTTTGAGGGTGTTAATTGCAATGTGTCTTTTACTGTAATAACTTTTTAAAACCTAAGCATTTACTATATTTTGTGATCAGACCTTTTATATTTTGAAATCAGATATTGTGATACTGTCAACATTGCGTTTTGCTCAGAATTTCTTTGATTGTTCCAGTCTTTTGTGTTTTCATAAGAATTTTAGAATTTTTTTCATGGGGATTGTATTAAATATATAGATTGTTTTTGGTAATATGGCCATTTTAGCAATATTAATCTTTCCAATCCATCAACGTAGGAGATCTTTTCATCTTCTAGAGTCTTCTTCAATTCTTTTTTCAATGTTTTGTAGAGTTCTTTTACCTCCTTCATTCCTAGACATTTTTCTTTAAAGTTGTCATGAATGAAATTTTTTTCTGATTTTTTCTCAGTGGGCTCATTTTTGATATATAGAAATTTATTGATTTATGTGTACTGATTTTGTACCCTGGCACTCTGATAGATTTGTTTATCAGATCTAAAAGTTTCCTACTGGAGTTTTTTTTTTTAAATAGTCTTCAAATGAAGGATCATATTATCTGCAAGTAGTAATAATTTGGCTTCTTCACTTCTTTGTGTTCCTTTTAATTCTTTCTTTTGCCTAATTGCTCTGGCTTACATTTCACTTAGTGTATTGAACAGAAGTGATGAGAATGATGCCCTTATCTTAGAAATGCTCAGGCATTAGAGGAATTGGTTTAAGTTTTCCTCCATCCAGTATGATATTGGTTGTGGGTTTATCATATATAGTCTGTAGCATATCAAAGTAAGATCCTGCTACCTAGTTTCTTCAGGGCTTTTTATCAGGAAGGGATATTGATTTTTGTCAAATGCATCTTATGCTTCTATTGACATGTTCATGTGAATTTTATCCTTGATTCTGTTTATGTTACATATTACATTTATTGGTTTGCATATTTGTACCATCCTTGCATACTGGGGATGAAAATGACTTGATCATGGTGTGTGATCTTTTAAATGTATTGTTAAATTCTGTTTGCAAGAATTTTATTGAGGATTTCTACATCAATGTTCATCAGTATTGGTCTTTTGTTGTGTCTTTATTTAGTTTTGGTATCAGGGTAATACTGGCTTCCTAGAATGAATTCGGAAATGTTCCTTCTTTTGCTATTTCATGAAATAGTTTGAAGAGCATTAGTGTTCTTTGAAGGTATGATGAAAACAACAGTGAATCCATCAAGAATGGGTTCTTTGAATAGATAAATGAGATTGATAAACTCTTAGCCCAGTATACTAAGAGGAAGAGAAGATACAAATTAGTAAAATTAGAAAATGAAGAAGTGGATATTACAAGAGATTCCACTGAAATCCAGAGGATCATCCAGAACTATTTTGAAAACTTATATTCCAATAAATTGAAATATCTAGAGGAAATAAAATTTCTAGATACATGTGACCTACTGAAACTGAATCAAGAAGATATAACTTAAACATATCAATAACAAGCAACAAGACTAAAGAAGTATTAAAGTCTTAAAGTATCCAACAAAGAAAAGACTAGGCAAGATGGCTTCACGGCTGAATTTTACCAGAAATTACTTTAGTGTAACACAATGAATTGTTTTCCTTAGTTTTAATGTCTTTATATTTGTTTTAAAAATCTTTGCCCACCTCAAGATAAAACACTTTATCTAGAAGAAGTTATATTGTATAACTTTTCATATTTAGGTTTATAAAACACCTGATGTTGTTTTTTGGTGCATAGTAATTCATTTTACTGATAAAAGTGTCTAATTGATGTGGCAAAATTTATTGAAAGAAAAGATACTTTCCACGTAGTACTGCAATTGTACTTTTCTCATAAACCAAGTGACAACATGTAAGTGTTCTTTTCTAGGACCACTTATAATTGTTCATATAAATGTTCTTCAGTTCATTCATCTTTCCTCATGATAACTCTGTAATAAATAATTTTCAAATTCTTCTTCAAAAATTGTTTCATTTCTTTTTATATTTTCCAAATACACTTGAGAAATAAATTCTTAATTCACAGATACATACACATGCATATGCATGTGCATGCACATACGTACACACACACACACATATATGCACACAACCTACAATTCACAAACTTCTCTAAGGATTTTGACTAGAATTTCTTTGAATCTATGAATCACTTTAGGCAGAATTGATGTCTTTATAATATTGAATGCTTCAAAAATTATGTGCTTACATTTATTTGGATTTTCTTTAATTTCCATCAGGGATATTTTATAATTTTATAGAGAAGACTTGCACCTGTTTTGTTAGATTTATTGATAGGTATTTATTTTTTGATGCCAGTATAACTGGTACATTTAATAAACTTCAATAAAAAATTTTCAGTAGTATATAAAAATATAAATGATTTTCAAAATTGCCCTTATACTAGTTGTTACAATAACTTCACTTATTTATTGTAATATGCTATCTGTAGGATTTTTTGGAATTTTTATAAATATAATCTTGTCATATGGCCAGTTTTTAATTTTAACCATTTTATATATGTATAGTTGTATCTCATTGTGATTTTAGTTTACATTTCCCCAATGACAAATGATGATGAGCATCTCTTCAGATATTTGTTGGCCATCCATCTATTTTATCTGACACTTCAAAAATTTTGCCAGTTCTTTTTGGGTTATTTGATATTGAACAGTTTTTGTGAATCTTAATGTATTATGCTCATAAGCCCCTTCTTGGGCATATGATTTATAAGTACTTTTTCTGTCTATGGCTTGTCTTTTCAGTCTTGTAACCATAACTAAATTTATTAGTTTTGATGACATACAATTTATCAATTTTTAAATTACAGGTGTACCTGTGATATCATATAAAAGAAATTTCGTTTAACACAGCTGTAAAGATATATATCCTGTTTTCTTCCACAAGTTTTGTAATTTTAGGTTTTCTCATTAGTTCTAAAATCCATTTTTGAATTGGTTTTTGTATGTGGTGTAAGTTTCTGTATGCAGTGTAAGGTTCAGATTAAATTTTTTGTCCATGTGTATTTAGTGACTTTTGTACCATTTCTTGAAAAGACTATACCTTATTCACCAGATTGCTTTGACATCATTGTCTCAAATCAGTTGACTGTATGTGGGTTTATTTGTGGACTCTGTTCTGTTCTATTGATCTATTTGTCTGTCTTCATGCCACAGAGATGAAGAAAGCCTTTGACGCATATTCTTGATTAGTATACATTAGGACATGTTTTTAATGTATAAATTCTGCAACTCTCTTGTCTTTCAAAAGAAGAAAAATATTCTGAAGCCTTTGCATTTCCAAATAAGTTTTAATATAAGCTTCTAAGTTTTTACATAAAAGGCTATCATGGTTTTTGGTATGAATGATGTTCAATCTATAGTTTAATTAGAAGAGAATTGACTATGTGATTGCTAATTGTGTTATGTCAGTTTAATTTGAGTAAGAATCACCTATCAGATTAGTGAAACTCTGGGTGTGTCTGTGGATGTTTGACATGTTGACTGAAAACTGAGAAGAGAAGACCCACCCTGGATGTGGGCCAATAGGTTTACAGCCTGAATGGAATAAAAAGGGAAAGAAAGAAGTTTCCCCTTTTCTTTAGAGGAGCTCTATTACCTTTGGATGTTGATCTCCAATTCCTTTAGCCTTCCAGTGTAAACCTTTCTGCCTTCCAATACAGACTTGTTAGCTTTCCGGCACTGACTCATACCGGTGACACTGTACTAAGCTTCCAGGCCTTTGACCTTGGACTGCTACTGGAGCTTTTGGCTCTCCAACTCACAGATAGCCCTTTTGTATTTTTCCATCTCTCTGTTTGTTTCTACTTTTATGTTTATTATTTCATGTTTCCAGTACATAATCATTATATTCATCATGGGGAGCTGATAAATGCACATAATACATCATAATTCTTTTTTATATCCCCTTCCTCTCCCCTCTGTCCCTCTGCTTTCCCTCTCTTGGTCCCCTATCCATTTGCAAAATTTCTATCTCCCTATTCCTTATTATCTGTCTTTTATTTTGCTGATTATTTATATTCTGGCTTTCTCATTTCAGAAAAACTATGTGATATTTAAGTTTCTGTGACCGATTTATTTCACTGAACATTATGGTCTCAAGATACATTCATTTTCCTACATATGTCCTAAAATTATCCTTCTTTACAGCACAATAGTACTTCATTGTATATAAATGCCACCTTTTATTTTTCCATTCATCTATTGATGGACATACAGGCTATTAAGAGTTGTGCAGGTATAAGCATCTATCCCTGTATAATGGTGTTTTTAACTCTTTCAGGAAGATACCTAGAAGAATATCTGGGTCAAATGGAATTTCAATTTTTTTTTCCTGATGAATCTCCATGCTGATTTGCATGGTGGTTGTACTAGTTTATATTCCCCCCAATAATGTAAAATGGTCTCTCCCCTCAGCCTCCACTAGCATTTTTCGACTCCTTCATGATAGTCATTCTTTCTGGAGTAAAATGAAATCTCAGCATTGTTTTAATTTCCATTTCTCTAATGGCCAGAGATGTTGCGTATTTCTTCATGAACTTATTGGCCATGTGTATTTATTCTTCGGAGAAGTGGATCTTCATTTCTCATATAAGAAATCCCCAGTTTTTTGAGGGGATTCTTCTATCTTTGACCTGGCAGATGGTCAGTGAGATTCTTTTGATTCTGTTCCTGTAAACCTACTTCACAAATTCCTTGTGTAATCATACATATATTTTATATGAAATGTTCTTCTAGAGAACCCTAAAACACTGTTCCTAGCAACACTGAGTATTCTCACTGATGAACATGACACTTGTTACTCTTTATTTAACTTCTCTTGGCTTAGTAGTGTGACTTTTGATGTAATGAACTTGCATATCTTCACATCATCCTTAAGTATTTCATATTTTAATGTTATCGTAAATGGTATAACTTTTTATTTTAATTTCTATTAATTTCTTTTTGTGTATTTGTAGAAATACAATTAATGACTATGTATTGGTTTTGCTTCTACGATCTCGCTGTATTCACTTACCAGTTGCTATGGTTTGTGTCTAGATGTCCCTTCAAAGCCTCATGAAGTCATGGAGGGCAGGCTTTTTAGAGGTGGTTGAATTGCAGGGAGCCTGCATACAATATAAGGGACAGAAAAAGGCTTGTCCTCTTTCTCTCCCTCTCGTGTTGCTTTTGCTGGCCTTTCTTGTTGCTTTGCTAACTTCTGAATGCCATGAAAATTTCTCCTTGTTGAGGCCTGACTGCCATATCATGCTGCTTTGGAGCCAGCCGTTCTTGAACTGAAACCTCTACAAACTGTGAGCCCAATAATCCTTTTTCCCTTTTAACATCTACAACCTCACCAGAATTTATTATTGACTTCTTGATGAAAGCCATTTGTTCAGGATTAGGGTGGAATCTCATCATGTTTATTTGTGTTTCTTTAATAGCCAGCACTGTTGAACTTTTTTCATGTATTTATGTGCCATTTGCATTTACTCTTCTGAAAAGTATCTATTTCAATTGCACATTTTTTATTGGTCTTTCACTTGGGGTTCTTACTTTTTGAGTTCTTTATTTTTTCTAGATGTTAGTCCTCTGAGGTATAACTGGCTGAATTTTTCCCCATTCTATAGATTGCCTCTTCACTCTGTTGGTTGTTTTCCTTGCTTTGTAGAAGTTTTGTAATTTGATATAATTTCATTTGTTGGCTCTTAATGCTATTTCTTTTGCAGTTGGGGCTCTATTCAGAAAGCCCTTGCCTACACCTATTTCTTCAAGAGTTTTGCCTTTTTAATTCCCAGTAGATTAAGTTTTGCTGTTTTAACATTTAGATATTTGATTTATTTTTCTTTTATTTTAGTACATGGTGAGATATATGGGTCTAGCTTCAATCTTCTAAATGTGTATAGACAATTTCCCCAGAACCATTTGCTGAAGAGACTATTTTTGCTCCAGCATATGATTTTTGCCCCTTTGTCAAAGATCAGGTAACTGAATGTGTCTAAGGTTGTTTCTGCATCTTCTAGTCTGTTCCATTGGTAAATGTATCTTTTTAAATTAAAAAAAATTTTTTTGGCAACATGCTGCTTTAATTACTGTGGGTTTATAGCTTGATAGCTGGGATTGTGATGCCTCATGCTTTGTTCTTATTGCCTAGGATTGCTTTTACTATTCTGGACCCTTTCTAATTCCATATAAATTTTAGTTTTTTTGAGGAATGTTATTGCTATTTTGATTGGGATTACATTAAATTTGTATAGAATTTGAGAAACATGGTCATTTTGACAATATTGGTTCTGCCTATCCAGGAAGAGTGTATACCTTTGCTTTTTTTTTTTTTTCTTGGTACCAGGGATTGAACTCACAACTTCGTACTTGGTAGGCAGGCGCTTATGCCACTGAGCTAAATCCCTGCCTACCTTTGCATTTTCTGATACCCTGATTGATCTCTTTTTCTCAGGGTTCTATAATTTTCATTGTAGTTATCTTTCACTTTAACTCCTAAATATCTAGTTTTTCTTGATGCTAATGAGAATGGTATTATTTTCCTAATTTCTTTCTTGGCAAGTTCATAATTGGTGTACAGAAATGCTATTGATTTTTTTTGTGTTAATTTTGTATCCTGCTACATTGCTGAATGTAGTTATTAACTGTAGGAGTCTTTTGGTGAGATTTTGTGGGTTTTTTTGTATTCTATGTAAAAGATCATGTCATTGGAACATAATAATTTGATTTCTTCTTTTCTATATATACCCCTTCTATTTCTTTCTCTTGTATGATTGCTCTGGCTAATATTTCAAGTGCTATATTGAACAGAAGTGGTGATAGTGGGTATTCTTGTCTTTTTTTTTTTTTTTTTTTTTTTTTTTTTTTTTTTTTTTTTTTTTGCGGTATGGGGGATGGAACTCATGACCTCGCGCTTGCCTGGCTGGCGCTTATGCCACTGAGCTAAGTCCCCGGCCCTTGTCCTTTTTTAGTTTTAGAGGGAAAGATTTCTGCTTTCTCCCATTTAATTTGATGTTGGTGCTTGGTTTGTCATAAATGGCTTTTGTCTGATTGAAGTAAGGTCCTTCTATGCCTATTTTTTTCAGTTTTTTTTTAATCATAAAGGAGCATTGGATTTTGTCAAAAGCTTTTTCAGCATGTATTGATATGATCATGTGACCTTGTCCTCGTATCCATTTATGCGGTATATTGTATTTATTAATTTGTGTATACTGAATCGCCCTTGCATCCTTTGAATGAAACCTACTTGGTCATAATGTATGGTCTTTTTGAAGATTTGTTACGTTCTATTTACCAATATCTTATTGAGGATTTTTGTATCTATGTTTATTAAGGAGATTGGTCTATAGTTTTCTTTTTCAGTTAGATTCTTGTCCAGTTTTGGGATCAGAGAAATGCTGATCCAGTAATGAGTTTTACATTCTCTTTTCCTTTGAATTTCATTTATGAGTTTGAGGAGTATTGATGTTATAACCTCCCTGATGGTCTTGTAGAATTTATGGGTAAATCCATCAGGTATAGCATTGAACTTTTCTTAGTTATAGATTTTTTTTTCTTTTTGGTACTGGGAATTGAACTCATGACCTCGCACTTGCCAGGCAGGCGCTTATGCCACTGAGCTAAATCCCCAGCCAGTTATAGATTTTTTAAAATTGCTGTTTCAATTTCATTACTTGTTATTGGATTGTTCAGAATTTTTATGTCTTCTTGGTTTAGTCTTAGTAGTCTAATGTGTCTCGGAATCTGTTTCTTTAAGATTCCCCAATTTGTTGGAGTACAATTTTTTATAGTTATTAATGATCTTTTGGATCTCTGTGGTGTCTGTTGTGAGTTTGCCATTTTTATTTCTTATTGAATTTGATGTATTTTCTTTCTTTTGGTAAGTTCAGCTAAAGGTTTGTCTATTTTGTTCATTCTTTCAAAGAACTGGCTTTTCAATTCATTAACTCTTTGTATTCTTTACAGTCTCAATTTTATTAATTTCTTCTCTGATTTTTATGATTTCCCATCTTAAAACAGATTTGGGTTTGGACTATTCTTGTTTTTTTGGGTATTTTGAGATTAATCATTATTTATTTGAATACATTCCATTGTGCTGTATATAAGCATTGGCTGCAGTAACCTTCCCTCATAGGACTGCTTTGTTTCCCCTAGGTTCTGGTATGTTATATTGGCATTGTTATTTGATTCTAAGGATTGTTTAATTTCGCCATTGATTTTTTTTTCTGTGACCCATTGAGGGTATAGGAATATGCTATGTAATGTCCAGTTGTTAGTGAAATTTCTGACTTCTAATTTGAGGATGCTATGATGTGATAGATATGTGGGTGATTCGGATTCTTTTGTATTTACTTAAGCATACTTTATGGGCTAGCATATGGTTTATTTTGGAGAAACTTCCATGTGTTGCTGAGAAGAATATGTATTCTGTTGTGGTAGGGTAGAACACTCTATAGGTATCTATTATATCCATTTGTTCAAAGATGTGGTTTGACTCTGATATTTCTTTGTTGATTTTTTTTGTTTTATTGACCTCTTTTTGTGCAAATGGGGTATTGAAATCACCCACAGTGTTTGTGTTGGTATTTATTTGATCTTTTTATGTCCTGTTGTGTTTGTTTTATGAAGTTAGTTGACCTTGTATTTGGTGCATATACATTGACAATTGTTATCTTTCCTTGTTCGATTGTTTCCTTAACTAATATGTAGTGACCTTCTTTGCCACTTCCAATCAATTATATATTGAAGTTTACTTTGTCTAAGGATAATACTGCTACCTCTGCTTGCTTTCAGAATCCTGTTGCATGGAATATTGTTTTCCATCCTTTGATTTTTAGTCTACAAATTTCTTTTTGGATTAAGTAAGTTTCTTGAATGCAATAGATTTATTACATTCTGGGTTTGGCTTTGTTTTGTTTTTCAATCCATTCTGCCAGTCTGTGTTTTTTAGTCATAGAGTCAAAACCATTTACTTTGAGCATTATTATTGAAAGGTATTCATTTATTCTTTTTATTCTGGTTGACTTTTTCATTTTTCCTTCTCTATTTGACTTACTTGATGTGTTCATTACCTCTAATATTTTGAGTTTCTTTGTTTCATTCTGTCTAGGATATTCTTGAGTATTTTTTGTAGTGCTGGTTTGGTGTTTACGTATCTCTTAAAATATTCTTTGTCATGGAATGCTCTTATATCTCCATCAATTTTAAAAGACAGTTTTGCAGAATATATTAGTCTGGATTGAATGTTATTCATTTTAAGGCCTGAAACACTTCACTCTATGCTCTCTTGCATTTAAATTAGAGAAATTTGCTATAATAGCAATGTAATCTCATATATGTGTGTGTGTGTGTATATATATATATATATTTTTTCCTTTTGTCTAACAACTTTTAAGATTGTATCCTTTTGTTGGACTTCTGGAATTTTTACTAAGATGTATGGGGAGCTTCTGTTTTCATCACAGTCTCAGCATAGAATTGGTGTTCTATTAGCCTTGCTTACTTGTAGTTTGAAATCTTTCCTCATATTTGGAAAGTTTTCTACCATAATTTCTGTAAACAGAGTTTTATTCACTGTGTGCTGTTTTTTTTAATTTCTCTCTCACTCCAGTTAGCCTTAAGGTAGTTTTATTAATATCATCTAGTCACTGTTGGATAGAATTTCTTTCATCTCTTATTTTAACGCTTCTCTGAGTAATTCATCATAAATCCATTTTGTCCTCAGTTTCTGAAATCTTGACTTCACTGGTATTTCTGCTGTTTACAAATTCTATAGACATAATCTGTGATTTCTGTGGTACCTTTCATGGATTCTATAGCATTAAAAATTTAACTCATGTTTTGAACTATTTTGATTGGCTCTTCCAATATTTTGTTCTTCCATATCCACACTGGTCAGTGTATCTGTTAGTTCTACCATCATGGGCCATGTCTTTTATGAACTCACCAAGATTCTCTAGTTCCTCTGTAATAATTTTGTACAGCTCTGTTATTTAGTGTTGCTTTTATCTCCATCCTGCCCCTTGGATGTGCATTGAAAGAGTTGAAAGTCTTTGGGGACATTTTGTTGTCTGGGTACCTTGGTTCACAAACTAAATTTTTCCACAATTTTTATCGCAAACCAGATTGGATGAGAACCAAGTTGAATTCAGTGATTAGGTTCAGTGTTGACTTTAAAGGAAAATTTGACTAACTTCTCATCCAGTTAGCTTTGCAATGAGAAATGTGGAAAAAATTAACTTCATGAACAAAAGTACCACTGTATATGATGTATCTATGTACATCTATGTACCACTACATGTACTAGATATAATATAGTATATAATATATATGTTACATATATAAAACACAAATTGTATATTATGCATATATGATATAATATATATCATATATGCAATATACACATAGG
>RJWT010036153.1:0-13332 GCA_004365215.1 Cuniculus paca | reverse complement strand
CACATCTGCATAAATGAGGTAGAGAGATAAGCATAAGTACAACTTGGAATTTAAGGATATAATCCAAAGCCTGATTATCCTTTAACTATGACCTAGTAATTCCACAGGTTTTTTTTCTTAATACTTTTCATTTGAAGAACTATTTGTTATTATACAGTAAAAATGAAGCAGAAGGATCATGTTTTATATGTATATATATAAATACATGGATGTATGAATATGTACATAAATTGGATGCTCATGTCAGAATGTACATACATAAATATGGGTGCTTATTTGACCCCGACATAAATATTTCATTGGTTTCTGTAACGAGCTTTAAAATTGGAGGTTTAGACCCTTGCGTGTTGCCTTTGAGCTACCTCTCACTTGCAATTTGCGCATTAAACATGTATGCAGGCTTCTTTATACTGCTACAATTGTCACGTCTACATAATATAAGTGATGAACAGACAAAGAGCTTCTTTTCCTTTTGAATTAAAATTTCAAGAATACTAATTCATCTTTGGAAGCAAAAGCAGTGATCAAAGGACACAGTAAGATACTCATTAACACTGAACAATGAAAAACCTGTTGTAATTATAGTGAGCAGTAAGTTCTGGTGGTGGGCATTGGAACTATGCACTGAGCTTTACAAGTCATAACTCCAGCAAAGCACAGCCTGACAAGCAGCCAGACCCTACCCAGGGTCTCCTGCAATTATCCAACCTCCTAGGAATGTTGCACAAATTAGTTTCTGAGAAGCACATTTTTAAGATCATGTGAAAAGATAAAGAACAAAACACAGTCTTCATTATATGTGTAATAAGCACTTTTTTTTTTTTGTCTTTTTGAGACAGGGTCTTGCTCTGCATTTCACGTTGGCCTTGAACTCACTTTGCAGCCCAGGCTGGTCTTGAACTTGCAATGATCCTCCTGCCGTAGCCTCCCAAGTGCTGGGATTACAGGAGTGCGCCAACATGCCTGGCTTAGCGCATAATATTGATCAGGTATTGTGCTAGGTACTTGACACAGATTAGTTCATTTGCAAGGCAGGTGCTTGTGCCATTGAGCTAAATCCCCAGCCCAACCACTTCAATTTATTCCCAGTAGCTTGAGCACATAGCATCAGATAGTGTTCTAGTTCTAGTGATCAATTGTAGTGATTATTTCTAGTCTTATTGCTCACTTAACCTACAGCAAATTACTGCATCTGGCTGGGCCTTAAACTCACCTTCTTTAAAAAGATGATTGCTTTGTAGGCCAGGGGTTCAATCACCATATGCTTAATATGCGCTAAGTCTCTGGTTTTTCACACACAAAAATGGAAGAATGATTGATTATATAGCTATTCTTTACTAAACACACCCTAGTGGTAGGATTTGAATAAATGAAGTGGACTGTGAGCTTCTCAAAAAGTTTACTCCAATTCACAATAGATTTTAAGTGTCTGCAAGTATGTCTGAGTATATTAAGGTCAATTTACCAATTGGTTGAAAATCAACAAATATCTGGCCTTGTAATGATCTTTCATCTATTGCAAATAAGATTTGAGGTAAATGAGGGTCTTGGATGGATGTGACATGAAAAGCCTTAATAAAGAAAGTTCCCAAACTTGAAGCTCTAGCTCCCTCAGGCTATTTAGTGTTATAAATTGCTTCTTCCATGTTCTATCAGATGCCTTCTTAGTGGACCAGCTCCTGAAATGAGTCCATCTTCTCAGTTATGTTCCTGGATCCCGACTTTAAACTCTAGCTGCAATCATTTACACTAATTGGTAGGCTCAGCAGTGAGGCTAAGGGTTGAATAGGCACTGAGAATAAAAGAAGGTTCCCTCCTTAGAACCACTGTGTGAATGAAAGGGTGGGAAAGGCCAGCTTGCTGCTGCCTGCACCAAATTTGCTCTGGAAGAAGGGACTTTGGTCTGGCATATCTCCCAGCAAACTCAATTAAAAAGGAATCCCACTGGGCAAAATTTTCTATTTGGATTTTGCCAGATTATACAGATATTATAGAAAACCACATTAAAAGAAAAGCAATGTACTCTGTATCCTCTGAGCTGAACTGAGATAGTATTTACACAGTGATCTTGGTCCTAACAAACTGGTCTCAGGAGCCCTGGCCCTGTGACTCCGCTCTGCTGAGAGCTTTCTGTATTGAAAGCCTGGCCAGTGACTCATTCCAGAGCCCTAGGGAGGTCTGGAGGTCATGGTTCTAGGGCACCCTGTGACCATCAAATCAAAGAAACAAGAACAGAATAGCGGGACTCTCGGACAGAGCAGAGGCACTCAATGACTGCAATGGGGAAAACATCACACATGACTGTTCTTTTGTAATGGCCGTGAAATTATGAGATGGATGGGTTTTCATCCAAGCACAAAAATGGGAGAAATTTCCCTGAGAGTTTCTGCTCAGGTCTGCATGGTGTGGATTTAGGTAAAACGCGTGGTGTGAATTTAGGTGAAAGCAGAAAAATAAACATCAAAAGGATTTCAAGGCTATGCCTGTGGGTGGTCATCATTAAGTCTGAATAATTTGGCCAGATGTGGTGGCACATGCCTGTAATCCCAGCACTCAGGAGGCTGAAGCAGGAGGATTGCTGGGAGTAGCCACCCTAGGCTACACAGCGAGACCCTGTCTAAAAACAAAACAAAACCAAACCAAACAAAAAAAAAACCCTGGATATTTGATTTCTGAAATTTTCCAAACAAAAGCCATCAATGGTTTACTCATCTCTCCAGAAAATTTTGAATGTAAGAAATTGGATAATACAAAGCCCATGGTTCAGTACAGTAATGCCTTGGTTCACAAACGCTTCTATTCAAGAATTATTATTCGGTTCGCCATCGGAAGTGTTCAGTAAAATTTTGTTTGCATTCGTGAACTCTGCATCAGATGGTGAGCAGGATCACGGCCATCTTCCCACTCTGACACATGCTCGTGGCTTCCTCTAGTTGAGAATGCTGTCACAGACAGACCTGTGCACACTCGCTGTGAAGCTTTTCCGTGTGCTTTGTGGGAATTAGTACTGTCCAGTGTTATTCGATCCAGCCTGGCTCCAAAGAAAGTGCAGAGCAAGCATGGGGTAAAAAGAAAGTGCAGAGCAGTAATGAAGGTGAGCAGAACGTGCAGAGCAATAGTGAGTAAAGTAAGGTTAGTGTTTTCACTCTTCATACTGTACTGTACTGTAATTTGTTTCATATTTTCATGGTTAAATATATATATATAGTTTAGAATGGATTAACCTTATTTATGGTGAACCTTATGGGGATATTTGATTCAGTTCACAACCAATTCATTTTGTGACCAAAATCGTGAAATGAATTAAGTTCGTGAACTGAGGTACCACTATACTTTAAAACAGCCCAAAACCTTTCATCAAATGACTTGGTTAAATTGGGCACACAGTTATTCATTCAAGCATAATGTTCAAGTACACAGAAAGTGCTTTGAAGATGACATTTATTGATGAACAGAAACCCTTCAGTTTGTGATTGATTTGTATGTAAGTATGTATGTCTGTATGTTTGTATTTATTTTAAAGAAACACAGTTCTGCTATGTTGCCCAGGCTAGCCTCAAACTCCTGGGTTCAATCAAGACTTATACCAACTCTATACAATGAATGTAAACCTTATGTACTACACACGTGTACTAATAAACTAAAATAAAAGACTACCTCTGCCCCCCTAGTAACCAGAAGTAGAGACCCTCACCACTTTTTTTTTAAAATCAGGCTCATCAAACACTTGCAACCAATAAACATGACTCAAAGTAAACTAGGACTATAAACTCAATGAACATTGATGAACACTTTCTGATAAAGAAAATAAAATTTTCCAAGGGTAGTGACACAAACATCAAAACAAATGCCAAACCTCTTCTTAATCTACACTCCCATTTTCTAAACCTAGACACCCTTTTACCTTGGACAGATATTCCTCATTTAACAACTTCTGTTCCTACGACCAGGCCATTAAATGAATGGGTTGCTAAATGAAAATTGTATATAGTATGTACACTATAATATTCAGAACAAAGAAATGATCAATGGAAACTCTAGCTTGATGATTTTGCTTTTATTCGCATGACTCCTACATACAGTACTGTAATGTGTAGCAAAACACAACTGTACTGTAAAAGAATAAAATATTTTTATGACATCTTTTTCTGGGTGCAGTTCTGTACATCTTGTTTATATGCAGCTTCCATGTGTTTTTTTTTGTACAGTATACCTTGTTTAAACAATACTGTAATTTTCACAGGTTGCATTCTACAGTACAATACTGCAGTTTTATGTTTTGTTATATGTTACAATACTGCATGTAAGAGTTATGCAAATCATAACATCATCATTTTTATCGAGAAACTAAAGGAGCATTTTTCTTTTCCTGAAGTGTATATACACTTATATATACATCATAATGGTATTTTGCAGAAGTATTGAAAGCTAAGCAGCTAGATCAGTATTTCCTCCCTTTGTAGCTACATCTTCATTTAAGAATTCCATAGCGGGGCTAGGGGCACAAGCGCCTGTCTGGCAAGCGTGAGGTTGTGAGTTCAATCCCTGATGTCTTGGTTACTTTTCTTCCTTGCTGAGACAAACACCTGACACCCAAAATTAGGGAAGAAAAGGTTTATTTAGCTTACAGTTTCTGGAGATTTCAGTCCATAATCAGCTGGCTCCAAGGCAGGTGGCATGGCACTGGGGCAACACTTCAAGGCAGCAGCCAGAGCAAAAGAGGGCAGCTGTTCATGGCGGCTGCAAGCGGCAAGAGAAAACCGTGCCAAAGAGAGAGACACGCCCCTATTCCCACCTTACATTGTATGTCAGCTCCACCCCTGGGCGGGTGCAGAAGTCACACCGCCAATCCCAGCGCTAGACAAGGAGTCAACCACAAGTGCTAGATTTAGCTGCTTCCATGACTACATGAGGCTTGGGGGAGCCATCTATATACAAACCGTAAAACCTGGTACCAAAAAAAGAAAAAAAAATTCTATAGCATAACATAGATATTAACAGAACCTTTATGCAGCAAATTGACATTAGAATTCTAATAAATTAGACAGAGATGTACTTCTGAAGCTCTGTGGTGAGATTACTATCCTAAAAAATTTTTGATTCTAGCAGATGTGTTCACCTGTCAAAGTGATAAAATCTAGGAAGTTTTTTTCTCTCCCCAAAATCACAACAATTTGGCTTTTAGACACCGTGAAGCATGTGTTCTCCCAAGGTACAGAACATTGTTAACTCAGTGAGCACTGGCACGCTATCTGAGGAGCAGTGCTTTCCTTTTCTGGGAGAAACAGTCTGAACTGAACTTCTACCTTCTTTGTGGAACTCATAGTCTGGGGCTCTACTGTGCTCACTTATTACAGTGACCCAGGCTCCTTACTCCACTGGCTGGGACAGACTGGCCAGACTGTTAAGCTGGAGTCTCCCTGTAACTGACGATGGTTAGGAGTGGCATCTAAATCAGTCTCACTGATACTTCTTCTTCCTCCTCCTCCTCCTCCTTCTCCTCGGTCAGTGGTGGCAAACCTATGGCAGGCATGCCATAGCCTGCTGTTCACTATCATTGAAAGCTCTAAAAGTTTCACCATCGCTCTTCCAGGCAAACAAAAGAATCACCACTACAAAGAGGATAGGTTATTTCAGGGGCCACTAAGCAAGATTCATTCCTCTGAGAAATTCAACATGTTCATCTTGCCTGGGACTCCCACACTATCAAGGCCCCCAGAATATTCTCCAGGCACTGCAACCAGGTGAATGAGGAAGCTGGTCAGAGTGAGTCACCAAGAGTTACAGAAGGACATTAAGGATCTAGATCAGTGCCACATAATTCGAAATTTGCTTGTCACCCTGTTAAAAAAGGAAAAGAAACAGGTAGCATTAATTTTAATAGATTTTACATAATATCCTCCAAATCAAGTTATACCAGTTGTCCTAACAATTCTTTTCTGATTTAAAATCCAGCCTAGATTTTCCCTTAGTTTGGAAGAGTTTTTGACTCTCCTAATTATGACATTTCTGTAGGCCTGGTCGATTATTTTGAATGTGCCTCTTAACATTCATTTGTGTGATGATTTTTCATGGATAGATTGAGGTTGCATATTTTGGGCCAAAGTACAGATATGATGCTTTATCTTTCTTGGTTCTTCATCCCAGAAACTTGTGATGCTCATTTGCTCCACCTACTGATAATTTTAACTTTAATTTCTTGATTCAGATGGTGTCTGCCATTTTTTCTCACAGTAAAGTTAGTAAATAACTAGCTTGAGACTATACAGGAAAACATTTATTATACTTTTATTCTCTAATTTTAGCACTTACTGATTATTTTTGCCTGAAGCCATAATTACTGCAATGTTTTCTAAGTAGTGGTTTTCTATTTTCACCATTCCTTCTACATTTATTAGTTGGAATTCTACTGTAAAGGAGAACTTTCTCTTCTTTCCCATTTGTCTACATGTATTAATATGGGCTCAATTTTTTATTCAGTAAGTTATAATTCATTACTAAGATTATTTTGTTACTCACATTGTCCCAGGTTGCCCATTTGGAGCCCCTTAAAATTGGGTCTGTGTCCCTTTAAAATGTTCTCATCCAAGAACACTTCCTTTTGGTGCTACAAAATGTCCCAGGCTCATCTTGGACTTTCTTTGCTCAGCCCAAATCAGCCAATGATAAGACAGTATGAACAGTGGAACAGATTAGAAGATGGAGACACAACTGCAAACACAGTCAACCACCTTATCTTTGACAGAGGGGCCAAACATGTTCACTGGAAGAAAGATAGCCTCTGTAATATATGGTGCTGGAAAAATTGACTCTCTGCATGCTGAAAACAAAAACTAGACCCATGTCTGTCGCCATGCACTAAAATAAAATCAAAATGGGTCAAAGATCTAAGTAGTAAAACAGAAATGCTAAATGTTCTGAAAGAGAAATCAGGTAGAAATCTTGAAGACACAGGGGTAGCCACAACTTCATGAAGAGACATGAGGCTTTCAGTGGAAAATGATGTGGAGGAGACCACATTTGGGTATGAGGTCTGCCCATCTCTGTAGAGCATTTGAAGTTCCCAGGTCCTCTCCCTGAACTAAGCTAGGTAATATATGTGTGCACACACACAGATAGATAGATAGATAGATAGACAGACAGACAGACAGACAGACAGATAGATAGACAGATAGATAATATCCACAGAGAATTGGTTTTAGGACCCATCAAGGACATCAAAATTTGTTGATATTCAAATCCCTTATAAAAAATTGGGTAGTTTTTGCATGTGACTCACACATTTTCTCCCATATTCTTTAAATCATCTTTAGACTACTTGTAATGCCTGGTATGCTGTAAATGCTGTGTAAATACCAGTTATACCATTTAGTAGTATTATACTATTAGTCAATATAGACAAAAATGTTTTTAATATTTTTGATCCACAATTGGTTGAATCTGAGTATGTGGAACTCAAGGATATGGAGGGCCAAACATATTTACATCTATATTTATTTCTATATGTGTGTGAGTGGAAAACCATGAATCTGCAATATCTCTAATTCCAATTCAACATCATAGAGTTCACTAGTTTTCGCTTTTAATATCTGTAAATTCCTCCAACAGTGAGAAACCTGGTTCCATTACTTGTAGCACTGTATTTTACTTCTTAGATCAATTATGCCATGTAGTCATTCTCCCCAAGCCACTGCCACTCCCCTCTTGCATAGACCCCTTCTAACTATACTTGGACTGCGACACACTGTCAGTGTTGTCCTGTGAACAGGATGCCTTCCCCAACTTACTTAGGCTCTGACACTTTGTACTTGGCTGCTGTGCCCTTCCCTTACCTCTTTCCTGAAGTCCAAAGCCATATAAAGGAGAATGGATAGTTAAACATAGTCAGGATTCTGCTAGCAAGCAGAAAGAGAAAGTAGATTTTTGGATAGGAAGCCAACAGTGCCAGCTACGAGAATCCATTGCCACTTGGCATCAATAACCACTTTCTTTTGAGGGAGCCATGCATTTTCTCAAACTGTCTTTTTAGTTTGAGAGGGAACAGACCTACCCGTTGGCTCCAGGGAGGGCAAATTAATTCTTAAACACCCTTGACCACTGTAGTTACTTCAAGAATGGGCATAGCACCTAAGTCAGGCCAAGGAGAGCCTCGCCTGACTTTACTTTTAGCAATACACAGTGGCATAGAAATAGAATCTCTTGCTATAGGTTTTGTCAAGCCTAGAGCTGCTAATAATCATCTTGCCACCATATCTGAAAATGAAGCTAATATAAAGGGAAGCAAATCTGTGGCTTTGAGGGAAAGATTCCACCTATCACTGTTCAAGCATTTTGATTTAGCCATATCTGAAGCTAGATATATTCCTTGGCTTATCATTTATATGGAACAATAATTTCTCCTTTTGCCTCAGCAATTTAAAGTGGGTTCCTGACAATGCAATCAAAAGAATTCTAATTGATCAGTGGATCTTAGGTGGCTTTTATATTCTGCCATTAGCTGGGAAAGGTTAAGATACTGTAATACTCAGCCCATATAGTAAGATGAAGCAGAGACAATAGCTTTGCACTCTGAGTTCTTCACAGAGAAATTGAAGGATTGATAATAGTTCTTTAAAAATCTGTGGCCAGGGATATAGCTTAGCGGCATAGTGCCTGCCTGGCAAGTGCAAGGTTGTGAGTTTGATTTTTGGTACTGAAAAAAAGAATTGTGAAAAGTTCTAAAATTTCATGCCAAGCTTTCTTAACTAGTTTTTCCACATGTGAAAAATGGTGAAAGCAATATTAAAACTTCTGAATTATTCCTCCCAAAGATCAGGCAAGGTACTATTAGCACATATGTTAGAGAAGCTTTAATTCCTCAAGAGAGGCAGCAGAGTGTGTTCTTTCTTTTCCTATAATCTTATTGTATTCGTCTTCCAGTGTGCAGCCAATAAGTAGTCCCGTGACTAAACACTTGAACATATGGCATGTATCACTTTTTTAAAAACAAACTTATACAAGAAAGAGGCTTTGAAGGCCACATCTGTGCTTCTTAAGAAAGGTTCCAAAAGGAAGTCGGAAGCCCCCAATGAACAAAATGGGTCCAAGGACAGGGATGTGGTTTTCCAGGTTTATTTTAGTCATCTGTCTGGTGTTGGGACAGAGGTCACTCTCCCGTTGTTTGCTGCAAATTCATGCCTGGGGCAGCATAGAACAGCAAGACAGAGAAGAGCTGACTCGGCTGGCAACTGTGTGACAGAAGTGTGACACGAAGCAGCTTTTCTCACAGCTGTGTGTCTCACATCTCTTCTAACTGAAACCATGGCATTTTAGGAGGCTTCTATTTTCCCTTTTCCTTCACGATGACACATTTCTTCTTTCCTTTGTTTCTCTCTTAGGATTTCTGGTTCCCTGTCGGGTCAGCCCAGCCCTTGGGTCGGGGCTGTGGTGACGTGACCCAGTCATGTGGTGGAACCACACAATCACAGCTAAACTGCTACTCATTTCCCAGCAGAAAAGGCTTAACAGCTATAATCCTGTAATCTGTTCTTCAAATGGTGACTTGATTTCACTTGAAATGAATGGCTTTTGTCATTTGGAATATGAGTGTGTTTGAGTGAATTTTACTTTTAAAAAATCATTCTGTAAAGATAGTAACAATATTTCCCAGTGTGAGGACTCATGTGATTTCATCATATTCAAAACACATTGGAGCCAGGTGTCATGGAGCATGCCTAGAATCTTAGCACTCTGGGAGCCTGAAGTAGGAGACTCACAAGTTTGAGCCCCTTCTAAGCAACTTAGTGCCTTAGAGAGACCCTGATTCAAAATAATAAATAAATAATGAAAAGAACTGGGTCTGTGCAGAGGCCCTGGGTTCATCTTTAGAACCAAATAAAACACGTTGGAAAGTTCCGCTCATTCTTACTTCCTCATCCGATGGAAGCTGCCAAACAGCTGAGCTCTCCTCTCCCTCATGCTGATCGGCTCAGGAAGCATTACGAGAGCTGGTATACAGCTGGAGAAGTTCTGGTCATACAGCATGGCAAAGATCTTGCAAACAGAGCATGAAACTTCAGTATACCATTGTATAAGACCACTGGGAATTCATTTTTAATTATCATAAAAATTACTTTAATCTAAGTTCATTTAGATTACTTTTTTTAAAAACAATCTGTCCAAACTTTCTTCCAGAGACTGCAAACCCCATCGTTCAAACTCAGGGATGCTCACCCTACCCTCGATTAAAAAAAAAAAAAAGAGGTTTCACAGCTCAACTTCCTCTTGAATTTCACACGTAGGAAGTTCCTGGCTGAGGAATCCACGGTTTTATTCCTCAGTGAGATCTTTGATCCCTTAGGAAGAAAGGAAACACCACTTGGTTTCCAGCCGGGGTATTTATTTGCTCTCCTACCTCTCGATGTGTTCAGGGCCCTGTCATTTCTCAACTGAATGACTGAAAAATCACTTAACTAATTTCTTTTCCCCAATCTTTTGGCCTTTCATAAGAATACTACTACTATTAGGTATTCCAGAGTGTCCCAGCTTGGCTTAAATGATAGCAGGAATACTCAGTTCTCCCTCTGTGTACACCTGATGTTCCAGGAGGATGAATTACTTGATAATTCTCTTGCTCTCACATGCGGGTCTCTTTCTCATTTGAAGTTTGCATGTTGCTGCTTCTGCTTCCACGAAAATTCCCCGCTGTGCCGCAGATGCTTAAATGACTGATGCGGGAATTTGCAACTGAACTCAAATGCCGGTGCCTCTCACCTATGCTGATTTCTCATCTCCTTCCAGGTAAGGAAATTTTTTGTTTGCCCCCTCCATCATAGCACTTATACTATTACTTATCTTTTACTTCTTTATCTTATGTGCTAGGCTAGGCAGGACTTTACCTTTCACTTCTACAACCCCCTCATCTACTGTGGTTCTTGACTTGTACTGTAGCTGACACTCAAATGGTGAATGAACGAACAATGTGAATGTGAAGGGTTGATTGTGGTGAAAAACTCTAATATTTTTGTTTTAGGTGGGGTATGGACGAGCAGTGTCTTCCAGGTTCTTATTGTCCCATTCAATGAATCAATCAAAACAACTGGTGAATGTGAAAGATTAATGTTTATTTTAGGGCAGAAACAAGAAGAGAAGGAAAGAAAGTGTAAAAGAAGTGATCAAGGAGAAAAGGGTGCTTCGAAGGAAAAAGAGAAAATATGCCCTGCAAGCACCACTGCGAAAACAAGAGGGCAAGGAGGCAGTCTGTCCACTGCTGCCCTCTGTTTGTACTTCCCTTGATAGTGGTGGTCCTACTTCATCTCGTGCTGTAAGATTGCTATCAGGTGCTGGGTTTGTCCTGTTTTTGTGCCAGAAGATTGGTGTCAGGTGCTGGGTTTGCTGTGTCTTCACGTCAGAAGATTGGAACGGTGTGCAGGGTTCAGCTTGATCTTGCGTCAGGTTCAGGAGCTGCTGCTCTGCACCTGTGGTTAACAGGTCTCTTCAATTAGTAGGTCGGGGGCGGTTGCTCCAGTCACCTTGCCATGTCCTCGCCTCCTCCATCATGTTGGGGTTTGGCTGTTTTCAACTGGCAGTGACAATGACTAACATTATGTGACTGGGTAAATACTCAGTTGGACATTTTTAGTTGTAATGGTATGAGCTTTGAAATGCATTTTAAACCTCAGATCCAGTTAACTATAACAGTATCAAACTACTCCAACAGAACGCCATAAGGCAGGCATATAAACTCATCATATAGAGCCAATGAAAGGTTTAAAAAAAAGCAAGGGGAAAAGTTACTGATAAAATGCAGCCAGGTTTTCAAACAGGGGCTGTATTGTCAGTTTGAATTATAGAGACCTTATTCACAGTCAGCAAACAAAAGAATAAATGCTGCAGTGTCTTTTGAAATATTTGGATGACACAGTTCTTGAAATCCCTGTATTTGACTCATAATCTAGCAGAACTTCAAAATGTATGCCCTATCACTCAACAACTTTTATATTCTAGTAAGGCTGGTTTCCTATTTCCTAAGTACATTGTAATTAGTGTAAGTTTCATGCCCTTATTTATAATGCTCCAATTTGGAATATTCTTTCTCCTCTCTTTTGTCTAATCAACTTTATCTGTCCTTTATTCTCAGACTAAATCCTGCCACTGTCAAAGAAATTTCTCCTAACTAAAGAACTGTGCCTTTTGAGGGCTGCCGAGCAACATGAGTGTGCTAACATGGACTGAATTGTTTACTATTTTCAAATCATTCTTGAACAGTTCGACCCACCTGCTGGTTTCTGTGAAGTGGTAAAACCAGGACTGAACTTGGCTCTGCTAAAACTTTTGCTCATTCTGATTTTGTTTGTGTATAAGTAGGTCCTGTTGAGATTTGATTGATTTATACTTACGCCATGTCTCTTAAATTAGAAAATGTTTTTCACCATATATGTCCTTTTAGGTACTACCAGTGTTCATATTTTGAAAAAGCCATCCAGTATGATCTTGAAGTTCATAATTGAGAAGACATTGCCCACTGGAATTCTAATATTTGCCTAAATATGCATGTTAGCTGACAAATTCTTAAATGAGTAGACAGCTAGTGCTGTACGAGGTGTTAACGTGTTCCACTTAAATACTGATTCCAGATGGAAATACAACTCTAGCAGATACAGTTACTATACCTAGTTTTACCTAATCTCCCTTTATATTTGGGAAACAAAGCCAAGCTGTTACATGGAAAGTGATGGTGGTTTACACTGATCCCCAGCCTGATGTGAACTGTGCTGTGCATTGGCTGTTTGAGCACTGGCCAGGTTTATTCATCTACTGTGTAGTCAACTGTTCAACTCCTGTGATACAAGACTCTTTTCTTTTAAGTTATTGTTGCTTAATGTGAATAATCCCAGGTTATATGGTTCTTAAATAAAAGAATTATACCTTTTGTGATTTTCAACATTTGTGTCTACATTATTCATGTGGTTCTTGTTCTACTCTGACTCCAATAATCCTTCATCCCTGTCAGGATCTACAGTCACAGATCCCTTTTCACTGTCCCCATGTCTCTCATGTCTTCCCTCTGTATCCAGGCAAGATAGCTCCATAGTGAACCATGACCACTCCCGTGAGGATATTTTCAACTCTTCCATATAATACTTGCTTAGCAAAATCCCTGTCCAGGCATAGTTCCGACCCTCTGCTTCTGGTGTGGCTGCACTCACACTGCTGAATGAGACTGGAGAAAATGTCCCCAGGCTGACAGGTCTCATTTAGAATAAACTTGAGAAGGTTCTTAGTCTGACAGTCTGACAATCTCTTCTTCTCCTTCTCCCTCTCCTTTTCCCTCTCTCCATAGAGTTTTACTGT
>RJWT010036152.1:0-13322 GCA_004365215.1 Cuniculus paca | reverse complement strand
TAAAATCAAAACAGAACAGAACCAAACCAATCAAAACAAAACATTGAAAGTGATACAGGACTTCAAAACAAGATAATAGCAAATCAACAATGACTACCATAATATATCTTGTTATCTTGGAAATAGCTGCCCATGCCATCAGATATAATAAAATCAAACAAAGCAAAACAATGAAAATGAATTTAAAACATGATAATAGGGAGCTAACAATGTGTACTACCTTTAGAAGGAAATCCACCATAGTTGCTATATTGCATATTGTTATCCTCTAAATAGGTGCTCAGACTACTAGCCTTAGGCCTGCAAAGTCAATGAAACAATATGAGCATTAAGTTGTTATTTTTTACTTTAGTGGCTATCATCTCAGCCTGTTTCTCTGAATCAGCCAGTTACTTACTACAAGGGATACAGAGGTCTCATTTTTTTTCTAGCATCTCCACTATTACAGACTTTGGGAAAGGGTGTCTCATGTCAGAAGGAAAAAAAAAATGACAATGAAACCTTCACCTAAAACCTTATACTTAGTTGCATAAGATGTTGTTCTAGGTTCTGGTCCTGCAGAAGCTAACACTCTTACACATGAATGAGAAAACTATCCAAAAGGATTGTGAAAGAAAGAGCACTTGTTCCAATGTCAAAAGTCCTACATTCAAGTTGTGAGTCTCACTAGCAAAATGACCTTGCACACATGTACTTACTGGGCCTCAGTTCTTTTCTGTGAATACTGTGCCCTAGTGTACATGCTCATGTTTCTCTACACTGTTTACAGGTCCCAACACAGTATCAGTTACCTAGGCATCTTGCAGGAACTCTGGAAGTATTCACTGATTGATCCAAACCCATGTACTTTGCCTGTTCTCATGTCTAGAGTTCTTGTGGGGAGGATGAAGATTTCTAATGAATTATGGGTTGTATTCCAATTCTGTTCCCATCTCAGCACAGGGCAGGAGTTAAAATTCAGTCCCTGGAGTCACAAATTATTGGGCTCAAATTGCTGTTTTTCTTTCAGTCCCAACTTAGATGCCACCCTCTTATGAAGACAACCTCCATTTCCTTGCCTTCCATGTCCCACACCCTGAAGTTATCCATTCTCTTTTCTCTGTTCAGTACCAGTGGCATATTTTCACTGAAGTGACCTTGATTCTGTGCTTTCATTTGTTTCTTCTTCTAGATTTTAAGTTCTTCAAAGGCAGGCTCTAGATCTTATTCATCTTTATATCCGAAGCATCACCACAATGCCTGGAACATACTCAAAAAAAACTGTGGGATAGACTAAAAATAAAATGAATTTAAAAAATTATCCACCAAATGGCTACAAAATAGCCTACAGAGAAAGCCAGAGGAAGGAAATACAGGAACAAGACCGAGGAGTTGTTGTACACATAATGTAAAAAAGAAGGTTCTGAGTTCACAAATTGATCCCTGTTTTACTTTATTTCCAGTTCAGTAATCACATAGCTCCTTATGAGAAGTCAATGTGGAAAGAATCCTAGACTAGGAATTTAGAGACTTGGATTTAGTCCCAGGTCTGCTATTAACCACCTGTGTCACTCCCTGTCTCTAAGTCTGGTATTGGAAACAATGATTCATAAGGTCCCATCAAACTCTTTCCATATAAGCACATCTGTGTCCACTGTCATTAACCTCATTCTACAGTTAAGAAAATTGAAACATAAAAGCTGCAACTAACTCATCCCAGATTCTTGCAGCAACTGACTACCACATCTATGGTAGCCAGACAAGGAAATCATAGAAAGAGTTCTCTACCAAAAACAGGAGTTTCAGCACCTTTAGGAGTCAACCTAGTACATAGTGTTGGTCGTCAGCACAGTCACACAGGGTTCCCAGTACACCTTCTGGGAAGTTTGACTTGGTGTCTCACCAGACATCTGAAGACATGAATTGCTGAAACTCCACCTATGAAAACTGGAGTCTTGTCTAGATCATCCTGCAGTCATTAGGGCATCATCAGAGACTGACAGATCCATGGTCAGGTCCAGAGTTGAGAATTTGGATGGCCACTTGGTTTAGACACTCACATTCAAATAAATTGCTTTGAGATCTTTTCACAGAAGTCTATTCAGTGTGTGTTATACATGCATATTTTAGAGTAAGAAAGTCATATAACCTTAGACAATAAGTAAGTATCTAAAGGGAATCATAATTTAAACACTAAACATTTGTAATGTGAGCAGTTTCATCTAACAACATTTTATGAGTTTTTAAAAAGACATCTGAAAGCTTACCATGTTGTATATATGTATACGATTTTATTACTATATAATTCACATATCATAAAGTTCATTTTTTCTTTTGGTACTGGGAATTGAACTCAGGACCTTTCCAGGCAGATGCTGTGCCACTGAGCTATATCCCCAGCCCAAAGTTCATATTTTAAACCAAAAATAACAACTGAGTATTTCAGGATATTCAAACAGTCATGCAGTCATTTCAGAATATTTTCATCACCAAGAAAAGAAATCCAGTGTCCATTAGCACTTTCATCTCAAAAAAGGGATGACAATACCTTCTTTTATGGTTGTTATAAGGACTAGAAAAAAAAATATGTCCAGTGCCTAAGACCTGGCACAGAAGCATCTCAATAACTTGTTGTTACTAATTTAAATGGTGACTGTTTTTAGCAACCAGCAGGAAAAGTAATCATTTTTTTATTTTAAAAAGAATAGAACAAAACAAAACAGAATACAGTTAAACACAACATAGCACTTCAGAATAGAACACTGCAAGCTATACAGGTCCTCAAAACATAACAACAGGAGATTAACAATGGCTACCCTAGTGTCTCTTGTTTTCTTCAAAATGGTTGTTCATACATTTACAGACAATAAACTCAAACAAAACAAAGTAATATAAAACCAGATAAAACAAAAGAGTGAAAGCATAACGGGCCTTCAAATCAGACAACATGAAATCAACAATGGCTACCTTAATGTCCCCTGTTTTCTTCAAAAGAGTTGTTCCTATCTTCTCACATATTGCAATCAAACAGTAGAAAAGAGACTTAAACCAATCAAATCAAAGAATAAAAGCACCATTGGACTTCAGAACCAGAAAAGTAATCATTTAATAAATCCAATTCATTATTCCCAAAGAAGGGAAATGTTTCCCACCATTTTTACTAAATGTCAAGGCTTAGAATATACTCCAGTGGTGCAGCAGATCCCAACCTTCAAAGGAGAAAGGCATGAGGTGCCTACATAAGCGACCTGCCAGCAACAGGAAGAAGTATCAAGCAAAAGTGGTTTTGACGCCTAAATTAAACCATAATTGACTTCAGTATTACTTAATTTCACTTGCTTTAGACACAGCCACAGGATGAAGTAACCAACAGAGGGTGAGGCTGTGAAGGTTGACACAAGATGGCAGATAAAGTGCACCTACAACAGGCAGAAGTGGAGGACGCCTCAGGAGGTGGGGCGGAGAGGAAGATTTAATCATGGAGACACACAGGTCCAAAACAAGCACCCAGCAACTGGAAAGCAGGTCACCACAGCACCCACTCTGGAGTCTTCAAAAGGATAATCCAGTTTTCAAAGAATTAAAATAGCTATGGGCAAAGTAAGAGGAAGAAATGAGTCATTAATCTGAAGTTAAAATTGAGATCGCTGAGTTAATGACCACAAAGAAAGAAAGGCACAGAGAAGAGAGTGTTATTATCAAGTTCACTTCTCATGTTCAATAAAAGGCAGAAATCTACTTCAATTTAAAGATGTAAACCTATGAGCAAAAAGTTTCAAAAAACATTCACATGTTCAACAGACATGCCTAAGCACCACCTATGTGGTACTAGATATTGGGGAAACAAAAAAGAAAAAATCCTAATGACCTCCCTAAATCCTGCCAAGGAGACAAACCCAAAAGGCAATCAAAACATAACATGATACATAGTTGATCCTGTGATGATAGAGGCTGGTTTAATTGCCATGAGAACTCTCTAAAAAGAATGATCATATAACTCATCCAAACCAGAAAATTTTGAGAGTTGAAGACAGCATTATTCATAATTACACTGGGACTGCTCAGGCACAAACTAAGATGAATGCCATCCTGTAAGGCAAAAAAGCATTAGAGGAGAATAAAATGGAAAGGAGAACACAGGGATGAAGAGGTCAGGTTGTGAAATAGGAAAGGAATGAGGAAGATATGTAAAGCAGAGCAGAGTGAGAAAAAGTGTCAAAGGATGCTATCAGAACTTGGAAGCCAAAGGATTCTCAAAAGTAAATGAACTAAATTTTACTACAGAGAAACTAAGGGGAAATGAGTGGGAGAAAACCAACATTTGTCCATATACTAAGAATTATGCCAAGCATTTATAAAGCATAGTTTAACTTCTATCTAAAAAATAGGCTGGCTGGATTTGTTTGTTTGTTTGTTTTTAGGAGACAGGGTCTCACTATCTTGTTCAGTCTAAGCCTTGAACTCCTACTTACAAGCAAATCTCCTGCCTTAGCCTCCCCAAATAGCTGAGAGGCTGTGCCACTAGGCTCAGAAAAGATAAGTAATATTATCTTCATTTTATAGATAAAGATACAAGTCCATGAGGTTAAGTGACAGAGATAAGATATGAACCTTCGTTTTTAAACTACAAAGTTCATATCCACATAATTAGTAGCACAGGCAGAGCTAGTACCTAGGGCTTGTAATTTCCAGGCCAGTGCTACTTTTACTGCACTTTATAAAGCAAGTGAACTTATACTGGGCTGAATAGGGTCACCCCAAAACTCATGTCCACCTGGAATCTCAAAACGTGACATTTGGCAACAGGGTCTTGCAGATGTAATCAAGTTTAAATGAGGTTATATTGGATGAGGATCCAGTAAGCGATGTCCTGATTAAGAGGGAAATTTAAGCACAGATGTATGAAGAGGAGAAGGCCATGTGAAGACATGCAGAGACACACAGAGAAAAACATCTCATAAAGACAGAGATGGAAATGATATGTCTACAAGCCAAGAAATGACAAGGATTGTTGGCAACCACCAGAGTCAGGGAAAAGCAAGGAAATATTCTGCTCTGCAGCCTTCAGAGGGAGCATAGCCCTGCTGACACTTTTGGTTTTTTAGAGTTCTGTCCTCCAGAAATGTGAGACAACAAAATCTTGGTTTAAACCACAAGTTTGTGGTGCTTTCTTATGGGAGACCTAGAAAAATACGATAGAACTAGAGAAAGAAAGCAAAATATAGAGCAGGAAGCATGGAGATAGAAGGAAAGTCATAAGGAGGTCATTGACAGAGAAAGAGAGACTGAAATTCTAAAGGACATAACTGAAGCAAAGGAAAACGTGATGTCACCAAACCCTCAAAACTAAAAATAATATCTTTGGTTCCATGATAACACCTCCCCGGATCTTCAACCTCATCATTCTCACCACTGCTCCCTCCTTTTTAGGGCCCAAGTTTGTTGGTCAACTATGCCCTAGTGAAGGAAAAGAATGAAAGCTACAGAAGAGTTGCCATGAATTTATCATAGGAATTAAACGCTCAATACTTTGAATGTCAGCTGAGAACAGTGAGTCACAGCTCCAACTAGTGAAGTTTATTTCAGGAAATCAAGGATGGACATGGTAATCGCTAATCGTGAAAATAGTAAGCAGCTGTATAAATTTCAAAATAATAGAGGGCAAATGAAATAATGGAACAGTAAATCAATGTAAGACAAAAAGTTAAAGAAAAAAGAGAGAAATGGTATGAAACCAAAAAGGAAACCAAAGCAATAATAAGACTTACAAATATATCAGTAAATACATCAATAGAAGTTAACTAAATGGTCCAGTTAAAAGACGAATGTATTAAAGAAAACAAAACACTATATACTGCTTACTAGAGACATTCTAAAAGAAAGGAATATGGAAAGGTTGTAAATAAAAAGATGAAAAAGACTTCTGTAAACACTAAAACATAAAACAATCTCTGGATGGGTTCCTTCTGAAAGAGAACTGAGACAAATATTTGAAAACATATAGTATATCCCAAAAATCTCAAATAAGAGAATTTGGAAGGGGAAAGGATGATAAAAGGACAAGAAGGAAACCAAAAATGGGTACATTAATTAAGCAGGTTATCACAATGGACACCTAGGACTCAATCCCCCTGAGAACCTCTGAGACATGACATAGAATATCTTTCATTATAGTCCTACCCAACAGGTAAAGCTAAGTTATTTGTTCCCCAGTTCCCATCTGTCACTACCTGACTATTGATATTGGAGTATCAAACTTCCCAGAACTTCTGGCCTGCCACCCATTCTGGTAAGAGAAAGCCCTCAACTGGAAAGTGGCACTGCAGTAGAAAATCTTCAGTGCACATAGCAATGGCAAGTGCCAAGGAAATATCAGCAGAAGATTAACAGGATCTGCTACATAGTTAAACAAGGAAAAAGCATATTAGCAGTAAACAGGGATGCTTCATAAAGAAAAATTTTCTACTCACAAGGAATATATAACGTAAATCAGCATTATAATATAAAGAAGCATTAAACTATATAAAGTGAAAATTTAACAGAACTAAAGAAGAAAACAAATCCAAAATGCTTTCTCAAACAAACAAAAATAATATAAACCAAATCATGAAAAAACAAAACTGAGCAAACTCAAATTAAGGGCAATTCTATTAAAAATAATGGCCTGTTTTTAAAAAGACTAACTAGCAATTGCAGATTAAGTACAAAAAAGACACAACAAAATGCAACATGTGAATCCTGAATTGAATCTTAGACCAAAACTATTTTTCTTTTGCTGCAAGTGACACTAGTAAGACAATTAGAGGAGTTTGAATAAAGTTTTTATAATAACACTCTACCATTGATCATATAAATGATTATAAATAAAATTCATTTATTTTAATAGTTGCACAGTGCTTGTATGAGAACATCCTTTATTGGAAATGTTTTATGGAATGCTGAAGTAAGTCATGATAAATGGACAGAATGTCTGCAAATTACTCCTAATTTGTTTAGAAAAATAGAAGTATCTGTGTCTGGAATTTGTTCATGCATGCAAAGATCCACCTTGATCAATTACAGTGTATGAAAAATTGTCCAAAAAACAAGTATAAAAGCTAAAAACTGTTTGTACCTCAGAGAATGTATTGGCCTCTTTTAAAGGAAAAAGTTCTGATGGGCCCCAAACTGTATATTCACCCAGAGACCGACAGTTTCAGAAACACAGACTAAATAAATTAAATTTTTATCATTAGGAAAATAATTTTCTTTTTATCATAAAAATAAAATTTTTTAACTAAAATGTGTACATAAATTTCTTTGAGAAACATTAAACTAGGTTGTATCTTGAAAGTCCACTATTTTAATAAAAATCAAAATGGCTCTGTGTGGAGCTTTATACAAACTAACTCAATCACCATGTAAGATAGGCATCATTAACCCCACCTTAAGCCAAGGAAAACAATATTTTCTTCCATTTTCCTTTCTACAATCCATTGAAAGTTTCTAGTAAGAAATGTATTTACTTATAAAATAACCTCAACAGTGGACTAGTGAATAGGGAGTCTATAGAAAAGAAACCAATGAAAACTTCTTGGACTAACAATATAATCTAAAGAAAAAACAAGAACAAAATGTAAGAAAAGAGTCATGGATTTAGGTAAACACTACCATGTTATAGATTACTAGTACAGCACAAATTCAGATTTTTCCAAACTCTAAAGCACTTTAAAAGTGACCAAGGAGGGGTAAATGAGAAGGAACTATTCACCCAAACTGCTTCAGGGTAGATTACAAAGCCCAGGTATGAAGGTCACCAGGAATTCTTTAACAAGACAACATTGACAGTCAACACTTTAAAGAAAAGGCAGACTCAAGATAGGCTACATTTGGATACCTTCCCTAAGTCTTGGTGCCCATCTACGTCATCTAAAGTTATCATCTTACATATACAGCCTTTGGTTCCAGATGGCTTACATTCAAACTCAGACTTGGTCACGTACCAGCTGTGCCACCTCAGGTAAAATCATAGCCTCTCTAAATTTTCATTTCTTTTACCAACACAACAGAAGTACCAATATCAACTCCATGGAGATTTTCGTGAAGACTGAATGATTCTACATACAAATCTTTTAATTCAGTAGAGGTCCAATTAAATATTCAATAAATGTTGTCCCCAGCCAGAGGCCCTCTTCCAAGTTTATTAAGAAATCTGTTGCATAAGAAGCCCAGAGGCTCCCACATCCCATGTACAGAGACTCCTCTTGTCTCCAGATTGGGGCCACTTACCTTCTTGGTTTGGAGATTAGCCACTGTGGCAGTACTGTGACATAGGGAAGCAAAAGCGGAGAAAGAAGGAATGCCTCTCAGTAAGCCTGGAGACATTCATTCCCATCCATAACATTTAATATACCCCATGTCAGCACAAACACCAAAATAAAATTTTGTTTTCTCCCTTTTTGCAAAGTTGCTTTCCTCTTTACCTTCCTGCATTCCCTTCAGCTGTGAGTTCTTTATCTGGTGTCATCTGCAGATCCATTTCCTTGTCCATCCTCCTTAATTTCTTTGATAAAACAGGATAGGAAGATTAAAATGCTCTCGAGGATAATTTATCCTATCCAGTCCTTGTTTCGTATATACATAAGAGCTGAATCTCAGAAAGGTCTAGAATCTAGCTCTCAGGTCCTTACTCTCCCATCAACTGCAGCCTTTCCAGTAGCTCTGGTCCTCTGAATTATCTAACCTTCTATAAAGAACAGAATTCCTACTCAATATCTTCGAACCATTCTGTATTAGACTCCTGTGTCTGCTACAACCAATTACTATTATCTCAGTGACTTAAAACAACATAAATTTATTCTTTTACAGTTCTGGAGGGAAGAACTATGAAATGGCTTCCACTGGGACGAAATCAAGGTATAGATTAGGCCAGTGGTGGCGAAACTATGGCACACAGGTGGTTTTTCTTTTAAGACAAAAGATGGCAATGTGTGAGCTATTTTTGCCAAACTAAAACCTTAGTATTGAGGTTTAATTGCAGTGTTGGCACTTAGCAATAAGTAAGTGAGTTTTGGGTTGCAGTTTGAGCACTCGTCTCTGAAAGGCTCCCCATCTCTGGGTCAGGCCGTGACCCTCTGCAGTCTCCAGGAGGTTATCTGTTTCCTTTCCCTCTCCAGTTTATAGTAACCACCTGCATTCTTTGATTTGTGGCCCCCTTTGTGTCTTTATTTTTTTACCTCCATGGTACTGGAAAGTGAACCAAAGGCCTCTGTCCTGAGCTTCGTCCCAGTCCTTTTTTTCTCTCTTTACTGTGAGACAGGGTCTCACTAAGTAGCTAAATTGCCCAGGCTGGACTAGAATTTAGAATTTTCCTGCCTCAGGCTCCCAGAGTTCTGGGATTACAGGCAAATCTTGTTTTACCTCCTTCTTAAAAGGAGATTTGTGGTTACATTTAGTGTTCACCTGTGCAATCCACAATACTCTTCCCATCTTTTGCTATATAAGGTAAGATTCACAAGTTTCGAGGATTAGGCCTTGAATATGATCAGGGGCATTATTCAGCCAACCCACATGATAACCAATTTAATGAAATGGGTAGAAATGGCTTCAAAAATTGTGATCTACATGAACACACTCAAATATAAACTGAAACAATGAGGTTAAGGAAGTTATTGAGAAAACCAAATAACTGGATTATAAGGAAGTATTTAGATCTATAAAATGATGGGTTGGTATCCAGTGATCACCGACCTGTATACGGATACTGGTTCTTCCATCTACTAGTTATGGGAACTCAGACAACCTCCTCGCTCTCTATGCTGCAGTTTCATAAACTGGAAAATGGTGATAATATTTAACTAATGTGTCTAAAAAAAGATTAAGTGAGCTAATGCTTTTGAAGTCTTTAGAAATATATCTGATACACAATAAAAGGTGAATAAAATTTAAATTTTAGTATCATATGAGCATTCAACTTTCATTTTAAAAAAATTGCCCCAGGAATTTAAAAATATTTCAGAACTATGACTGTCCACAAAACTTGCTGCCAAAAGGTACTGTATTTTTTTAAACATAAATAATAGACCAGTTTTGTTTTCAATACTTAATTTACTTAAAATAAAATATAAAACTTTAACACAAGTTCTTTTCATAGAAACGGGAATGATTTTTCTTTGGAACTAATTATCTAGAAATGTTTAGAGCATTCCTGCTTTGAATAGAACAGTAACAACAAGCAAATAAGCTTTTAAAACATGCAGTTTAGGGCTGGGGATTTAGCTCAGCAGCATAAGCATTTCCCTGGCAAGTGTGAGGTCCTGAGTTCTATCCCCAGTACCAAAAAAAAAAGCATGCAGCTTAAATGTTTCTTTGGCGAGTTTCTTTCTAGTTAATTTCTGAGCTCTAATAATAAAGAAATATTGAACGGACAAAGAACAGAGAAGACACAATACCTGTTGACATATTTGTCAAATCAGAATGCAGCTTCTGAGTTAAATGACTATAGTCCTTACTGGTTCTACAGTTTGGAACAAAACTATGAGGAACGCGAGTTAACACTGCAGGGACACTAGGGATTGAGTAATGAGGGGGAAGCCCTATCTTCAATCAGACATTTTTTTTTTAATTTTAAAGAGAAAAAAGATTTTTAAAAAATGAAACAGATTTTCAAGCCAGATTAGTAGGACAGTTACAATAGTTAAAACATCGCATATCGTTGTCTTTGTAGTCATAATTCAGAGTACAAGATAGGCATGTTAACCAAACAATATTAGCATAAAATTTTCTTTTCAATGAACTAAGAAAAACTAGCTGTGTAACTACCTTAAATGTCTTGTGTATACCTATATTTTTTTCTTTTTCTACCTTTTCCCTTCCCCCAGCCATCACAGTTTGTTTTTTGTTTTGAACAACTTCTTTCCAGTTCACAATATCCATTGTATGTTTTGGATCTTATTTACTCTTTCAGCTTCTTACACTAGGAAGACAATACAATGCTTATGCACATGGGTCTGATTTATTTCATTTATGAGTATGGTTTTGAGTTGCATCCATTTACCTATAAAAGTCTCCACTTTATCATTCTTTATGGCTGAGTAGTACTCTATTACATTAAAAAACCGCATCTTTTTCCTCCATTCCTCAATTGATGGGCATTTGTGTTACCAAGATTTATCTGTGTCAGTTTTCACTGCTATAAACATGGGCGCACATGCATCACTGTGGTATGATGTTTATAACGCTTCTGGGGAAGATACCCAGTAAGGGAATGGCTCAGTCAAATGGTACCTCTAATTCTAGTTTTTTGAGGAATCTCCACACTGATTTCCATAGTGATTGCACCAGTCTACACACCCACCGACAGCGGAGAAGTGTTCCTTTTTTCCCGACAGGTCCACCAGCATTTGTTATCAGTTAATTTTTTGAAGATAGTCGTTCTTTCTAGAGTGAGATAGAATCTCAGTGTTGTTTTAATTTGCATCTCTCGAGTGACGAATGATGTTGAACACTTTTTCATATATTTATTTTCCACTTATATTTCTTCATCTAAGAAGTGTTTATTCATCTCAGATGCCCATTTTTGGATTGAGTTTTTGAATTTGGGGGGGGTCTGAATTTTTTTCAATTCTTTATATGTTCTTTGCGGGATAGCTGGTTATAATTTTTTATCACTCTGTGGGTTTTCTTTTCACTTTGTTGATGATTTGTTGTACAAAAGCTTTTCAATAAGTGAGATCCCATTTGTTGATTCTTTGTAGTATTTCCCTTGCAGTCTGAGTTTTGTTCATGAAGTCTCTGCCTACTCTTCTCTTCAAGATTTCTACATATTTTCTCTTCCAGTAAATTTAGTGTTTCTATTTTAACATTTAGATCTTTGATCCATTTTGACATTAGTTTAGTGCATGGTGATAGGCACAGGTCTGGTTTAAGTCTTCAGCATGTAGAAAGCCAATTTTTCCAGCAGCATTTATTGGAGAGACTTTTTCTTCAAGTGAACATGTTTGGCCCCTTTGTTAAAGATAAGGTGACTGAGTGTATTTGGGGTTACATATGCATCTTCTATTCTGTTCCACTAACCCTCAGGCCTGTTTTTTTGTTTTTTGGGTTTGTTTTTGTTTTGGTTTTGGTTTTGCCAATACCATGATGATTTTAACATAGTATTTTGTAGTATAATTTCAGGTCTGAGATTGTGAGGTCCCCTGCTTTGCCTTTGTTACCCAGAATTACTTTTGCTACACTTGGTCTTTTCTGGTTCCAGTTGAAATTTAGAAAGGTTTTCTCCAGATCTGTGAGCTATGATAATAGTGTTTTGATTAGGATTGCATTAAATCTGTATAGCAGTTTTAGGAATATGGCCATTTTCACTATGTTGCTTCTTCCTATCCAAGAGCAAGTATCTTCCCATTTTCTGATATCCTCTTCAATCTCAAGGGGTTGTTTTTTTTTTTGTCTTGTTTTGGTACTGAGAATTGAACTTACAACCTCATACTTGCCAGGCAGATGCTGTGCCACTGAGCTATATCCCTGGCCCCAATCAGAGATTTTTCTTCTTGTCCCTCTGCTCTGCTCCTCTACTCTTCTCCCATTCCTGCCTGGCTTCAAAAACTACGTTCTTGAGTAGGAAGAACCAACATTGTGAAAATGGCCATACTCCCAAAACTGTTATACAGATTTAATGCAATCCCAATCAAAATACCTTTAGCATACCTCACAGACATAGAGGAAACATTCCTAAAATTCATCTGGAACCAGAAGAGACCTAGAATAGCAAAGGCATTCCTGGGCAACAAAGGTAAGGCAGGGGTCATCACAATCCCAGACTTGAAATTATACTACAAAGTTGCTATAATAAAATCAGCATGGTACTGGCAATAAAACAGACCTGAGGATCTTTGGAACAGAACATACAGACACAACTACAAACATACTCAGCCACCTTATCTTTGACAAAGTGGTCAAACATGTTCACTGTGAGAAAGCCTCTTTAATAAGTGGTATTAGAAAAACTGGCTTTCTACATGCTGGAGACTTAAATTAGACCCATGCTTATCACCATGCACTAAACTAAAGTCAAAGCTGGTCAAAGATCTAACTATTAAGATGGAAACACTAAACCTACTGGAACCTAGTAGAAATCTTGAGGGCATAGGGGCAGGCAAAGAGTTCACAAACAAAAACAAAACTGCATGAGAAGTACTTCAAATAATCAATAACTGGGATCTAATCTTATTAAAGTTTTTGCACATCAAAAGAAATCACCAACAGAGTGAAAAGAAAACCCATGGACTGCAAAAAGAATTTTTCCAACTATTCCTCAGACAAAGGACTTCTATCTAGAATGTATAAAGAATTGAAAAAAAAAAAAA
>RJWT010036151.1:0-13325 GCA_004365215.1 Cuniculus paca | reverse complement strand
GACTTTTATAACTGTGAGCTCTAATAGTGAACCAAAATGTTTCTTAGGATAGTCAAGACCCTGAGGCACATCCCTTAAGCCACATTCCAAAACAGGTTGATGTCAATTTTTTAATCTATATTTTTGGGTAAAACTGTCTATTTTTTCCCATTATTGACCACAAATAATTTAAGACATGAAGTGGATATAAAAATACAGGTATAAGTACTGTCATCTGGAACATATCTTTTAAACGTGATAACAAAATCTCACGTAAGAGTTTATCAGATGCATTAGTGAAATGCAGATAAACCATGTCCAAACTCATTCATTAACCTGAGCTCTAATGTCAGCTTTCTGGTAGAGCCCTTTTCATTCATCCCTGCCCACAGTGGGGACAAGTAATTCCTCTTTCCATGTGTTCATCGTAGTATCTAAAAATATCATTAAAACAATGGTTTCATTTCATAATTATTTTACAATTGTGTCCCATCCTTCAGCACTCCATGGAAACACAAATCAAGTCATATCCATACTACCTTGCCTACTATCTGTGACTAACAATAAACACCTGTAGAATCACTAATCAACATTTATCTTAATGGAACTACTTCATTGTTATGTTTGCTAATATTTATCTTACAAAGTTAAGATAGTTCTATGTTATGAATTTTTTAGTGAATCTCTGATGGAATGAAGTAATCACTAATTAAGTTTCTGTAAAAAATCCCTTAATAATGCTTTAAATTTTTTTCTGGTAAGAAAGAGAAGTAAATGTAGAATTAAAAACTATATAAATTATCAATTCTTATTGTTATAATATTATTTTTGAGATTACATAGTTTCTATAATATCATAAATACTATAAGCCAAACCTCCTGGCAAAGCAGTGTTGGATAAATATGAAACAATCCAATAAAATACAGCCAAAACCTGTACTGTAACCACTGAAACCAGAGGAAAAACTCAAAGCATAACTGAGTTTGAGAATTTCCTGAGGACAAGAAACAAGATGACTTTACACTGGCTAACATGTGACAAAAAACTAGGGAGAAAATTGATCTCAGCCTCTAAGTCTAGAAGTTTGTAAAGAATATCAGTAAATGATCAGTTAATAAATTTGAGAGAACTTACATAAGATGAGTAGTAGTTTTTGACTTTTTTTTTGATACTGGGGATCGAACTCATGACCTCACGCTTATCAGGCATGTACTTGAGCCACTGAGCTAGATCCCGGGCCCAGTTTTTGACTTTTTGAACAAGGTTGTTTCTTCCTTTTCTTTTCAAACCAAATTTAATAGGGAATGGCAATACTTAAGTTCAGTGAGGATTTGGACTTAGGAACAGGGACTCAGAGTTTCACCTTCATGACTTTTACTTCTCTTCTGTGTTATGAAATAATACCTTATGCATTGTTCTAAGGCCTAGGGATGCAAGAAATACAGTGTGAAAACTTGATTCATGATTTTGCATCTGCTTCCTTCCCACAGTTGCAATGCTGCATTTTCCTTCATTTCCTTGATGTCTCTTTAAATTTCCTTTATATTTCTTTACCTCCATATTGTCTATTCTTATTTTATCTTTTATATGGTCTGTTTTGCTTTCACCTCTCCTTTCCGTTTTTAATTTTCCATGTTTTTCCTGTATTAAGAGAGGAAGTTATGGGAAGATTTTGAAGAATTGACCTTCCTATAACTGTATGAGTATAGTCATGTTTCTAAGGATGTTATCAATGCAGGATAGATCAGGTAATAGTCTTCTTCAGTTTTGCACAGCACGCAGCTTTTGATAATTGTGATTGTGACTATTTTATGAGAAAGAATGAGAGACACACACACACAGAGACAGAGACAGAGACAGAGACAGAGACAAAGTCCTAGGTAAAAGGAAAACTATGGGGAAGCATAGTTGAAGTTTCCCGGTCAGCTGCATCTCTCCATCCAGAATGTCACCCTGTAGGGATAACACTTTGAAAATTCAGTAAGAAAGAATGAGATACCATACTTAAGAAAATTTTGTGAAACTACTATATGAGTGATTGCTTTAGATAACACAGTTATGGTGGCAAGGAATATGGTGTCACAAATTTAAAATTCTGGTCATTATTATTATTGATTTTTAAAGCTGTGAGACACTTACTGACGTAACATTTCCTGAGCATAGTTTTGTGAATCATAAAACAATAGCTATAATAATGCCCAGTGACATGACAGAGTGCAACCACACTGAGCATTCTAAAGCACAGTACATATGTTATTATTGATTGTACTCTTTCCTAGGTTCCTTAGTCTGTCATGTCCACAGCCATTCATGAGATCTCAGATACATTTTTAGTGGTGAGCGATTCTCTTTACAAGACATTTTAAACCTATATCCCAACTTCTCATTCTTTACTCACCTCTTTGCAAATGACATCTGTCTGTATAAATTCCAGAGAAGCCCTCAACTATGTCAGTCACTCACTCTAGAGCAGCCTTGGCCTATTTCTGATTAAGTGATTCCAAGGGACTCTTAAATTATGACTTTGTCTGTGTAAGTCATTCCAGAGAAGCCCTGGGATGTGCCTGTATCAGTCATTTCAGAGACTCTCTGGGTTTCGCTTGTCTTGGTCCATATTGCTGATAGATTCTGCCTTGTGCTTTTGTCACATTCTCCAAGAAGTTTCATCTCAGGGGTGGATCAGTGATATCAGGTAAATCCTAGGCTGTAACTGGGTCAGCTACTGTAAAAAAACTTTGAGCTATGCAGCATTGGCACTGCAAAGATGTTGTGAGTTGGGAACATGTCATTCACTCTTGAGGGTTTCAGTCTGGGTCCCAGAACTACTTCTATACCTGGTATTTAATGTAGGGGAGTAATTCCCTCAATGCTTCCTCTTCCTCAAGTGTCATCACAGATACTCTTTCTGACAGGTATGAATTTTGGGGAATTCCCAGGAGTGCAAATATTCATGAAGGTTTTGCAATCCTATTAATTGGAGGAAGGTCATTATTTCAGCTATAACTTTTCTTGAAGTTGTAAGGCTATAAGAGCAAAGAGATGAAACCCAGTGATCTAGCTACCCTCCAAGGTGTGTACTCTAGAGAAATTAGAAGAGCGTGCCAACATTTTTTCACATTTCCCATCACTTTTGATTTTCACTGGGTGAGTTTTCAGTCTAAACTACATGGAGAATATTTATAAGAAACATAATTGGTTGGTGAGGTGATTAGCTCTAGGTTAAAATGAAGAAAGTCTGACTAACAGTCTCAAAATTTGAGCCCTTCTGGAATAGGAATTGAAGTGTAGAGAATAAGGTATAGTCAGTGCTTTGAATAAAATTTCCTCCAGAGGATAAGAGTCTCCCTGAAAGGCTCAAATGGTTATGTGAACATTACTCACAATGCTTTTGTAACATGTTTGGTTGCACATTCCTTACTAAAAGCAGCAATGATAGCTTACTTGCTCATTATTTTTTGATATCTAGCACAGTGTTTGCATATATGTCCTTTAAATTTTCCACAGGGCATATTTAATAAATGACTTTTTTGTCTCACTCTCATCTACATACCTTGAAATGTTCTGTTTTAAGATGGCATGTTCAAATTATACTTTGTTCTACAGAAATATTCCACATTCTCAGCACAAATGATAATACCCATGGGTCTATGTATGAAAAAGAACAACTATTTATTGTTTCCCCTGGTAATCCTTTTCTTTGTCTAGTAAATATGCTACACCCTTTCATTTCCTATGATTAATAGGAATTGCAACCAGAGATAATGTGAGAGCAGATATGGCTACCTGACATCTCCCTGTCATTTTAAAAATTCTCTTTCTCTATCAAAGTCTCATTCTATCATTTGTAGGAGGAATAACTCAGGTTCCAATGACAAAAGAACAAATGTATAAGATCCATTGTCATTCACTTAAAAATATGTATTGGGGAACTGACATGTAGCAGGAAGTAGGAATTTAGTAGTGAATATCCTTGCTTCACAGCTTATAAAGGCAAGAAGGGAAAACAAACATCAAAAGATCATATAAAAATGTGAAATTACAACAGCAATGTAACTAAAAGAAAATGCTTTAGTTGTAAAAATAGCACTGTTTTTTCCTCTTCTGCAGGACATAAACTATGACTGTGAGGTATTTGATAATAATTTAATAAGGTTATTATGAATGTCAACCACAAAGGTTGGATTTAGTTACTATTTTTGATCAAAAGAAAAGCCTTTAAGAGATAAATCAACAGTTATGAGTCACTTTCTCAGTCCTAGAAATCCTTAAAGGGAGCCTCTGTGTAAGTGAGATTAAAAAAATAACTAATCAAAGTGATGTGTGGTTCTGAGTCCATTGTGACAAATAAAGATGCCTTAAATGGTGGATTCAATGAAAATATTTATTTCCACTAATGTGTTTCTGACAATTAATACCCTTAAGAGGTGTGTTCAAATATCTATGTTAGATTCACATCACTCAAGGTCCAGGCAGGTTGGTGTACACCTGTAATCTCAGCTGCTCAGAAGCTGAGGCACAGGTCTCATGCTGGCCTGGGCAACTTGATGAAGACTCTGTTTCAAAATGAAACAATCAAAAGGGATGGGATGTGGTTGCATGTACTTTCTGGGTTCAGTCTCCAATATTAAAAAAATTACTCATGGAAAGATCCAGAAAAAAATAGTTGTATCAGCAACTCATACTTGTGGGTAAGTATTGAATTTGGATAGGGTACTATTAAACTGTGTTCTATCTTTAAAATTTTAAGGGTCATATTTTTTCAGTACTCATGGCTGCAGTGTCCTTTCAGCCCACTTGGCAGAATGTTATGAAAAAAATTCCCTACGTAGTCTTTTTTGAGCACTAGAACTAGGTCCCCTCTCCGCCCAGTGAAAGCTTTACAGTTTGGCACAATTGAGCCCGTGAAGGATGGGTTCTTTCTGATTCCTGAGATGAGTTTAAGCCATTTTTCTTATTGTCCTGGTGAAAGGTACTTGGCTTTTAAAAAAAGCTAATCTTTTTAACAACTATGCTCTTCTTTGTCCCAACTTTTCAGGCACTTCCTTTCTGGCCATTAGCCAAATTTTAAAAATTATTTAGCTTTTATTTTTAGTCTTGATTCTCATTTTAAATCTGGCTAAAATCAGTCAGCAGTACTCATCTCGTAGCCTTAACATTGAGGTGCTTTGAAAATTTCTTCATCAAACTAACTAATCTGCAGCCCCTAATCTTAGTTTCTTAAAAAGTTCTGGGATGTGAGCAAAAAGAAATAAATTTTCTGCCAGAGAATAGCATACATGGTCTTTAGTCAAACTGCCAATGGAGTCTTTTCCTAACTGAAAACTCCTGATTTTGGTTTTCACTGTCTACATTTCTATCAGCATTCTGGCCTTCTGAACTCTGACTAGAATCTACCGTCAAGCTCAGGTTAAAGCATTTTAGGGCTTCTCTGGCCATGATTTTCCAGGTTTTTCAACCTTCTCCTGTAAACTAGTTTTGAAGGTTAGCTAGAATCACAGTAAAAACCCCATTCCTGGTACCAATTTTTGTCTTAGTCACATCTTTATTGCTGGGACAAAGTACTTAACATCTCCACTTTAAAGGAGGAGAGATTTATTTTTGGCTTATGGTTTCAGTCCATGGTGGTAGGCATGGCAGAAGACAGCTGCTCATCCCATGACAGCCAGGAATCAGAGAGAAAAGGAAGGAGTTGGGGAGGAGATATACCCACATACCCTTTCAGGTTTCTCCCCCAGTGACTTACCTTTTCCAATCAGGTATCAACTCCTAACAGCACATTCAGTTATGAACTTATCAGCAGATAACCAACTTATGAGTATAGCATTCCCACTATCCAATTACCTTATGAAAGCTCCATCTCTGAACACAAGAGACTTTTGGGGAATATTCTAATTCTAAACTACAATAGGTACTAATTGTTGTTTATAGTAATGGTCTGGCTTTGAAGTTGCATATATTTTGAGTCTGACTCTACCTCTAACTATACTTCCTCGTAATATTTTTAATGCAGAGTTTTCAATCACATAAGGTATTAGGAGTGCTTATGTCATATTAAAACAGAAACAAACACTTGTGCAGTTCTCATTTCCAAAGAGTTACAGGTACTTTGGTGGAAGACAAACATGTAAAAGTAAATACACAAAAGTGTGTGTAAAGTTTTAGTTATCTATTGTTAAACTTGGAATGATTACATAGGACAGAGAATATTTTATATTGCCTGAGAAATCACAGCAGGACTTTGAAAGATGGGGTGCATATGCCAAAAGTAAAGGTGCCTTTGAAGAAGTAAAAATCGAATGCCAATATTATCATCTCTGCTAATTATCTGAACTATGAACTCAGAATATTGAAAGAAATGCATGCCCTTTCTCTCGTTTATTCTCATACATCTTCATTATTCTTCAGAATTCATTTCATTCAAATTAAAATTTCCTTGATATTAAAAACATATTAAGAAGTAAAATTTCACATGTTTCATGGCAAGTAGTATTAGTTAGGCTATCAAAAAGGAATCACACTCAAATTTCTGGTGGCAGTTTAAAATGGTACAACCACTTTGGATAGGAATTTGCCAACAGTGTAGTTAGCTTTTACCCAAGAAATCGAGGTTTTAGATTTCTATTTGTCAGATAACCTAACAAAACTACAAAAAGGCATACACATAAAGCTGTTCATTTAATAGTAACAGGTTGATTAAATGAATTATGACATGCCCACAAAATAGAATGCTATGAAGTTAACAAAAGAAAGAGTAATCATTTTGTGGAGTCAGTTAGGATCTCTCAGTTTTGATGAAAGCAGCACTATCACTGAAATATATATTACTATAGCAAAGCATAAGAACCTAAATAAGGAATACAGAGCTCATGAAAGCTTAGATCATTTTTGCTGGGAAAATCTAGTAACAAAGAACATGATTATTGAGATTATAAAGACATACAAGAGGGTTACTGATTTGCATTCCTATATGAATATTGCAGATCAATAAACTTAAAGGAACTGACTGTGAATCCAAGGAATGAGAAGTGGAATGAGACAGTCTGGAGAGCTATGCAGTGGAAGGGATAACAAGATTTTCTGTCTGATAAAGAAAGGGTCATATTTGGCTAAAGAAGGAAAAAGTTACAAGATGATCGTTGATGGGTTTTGCCCTTTTTCAGTATGTATACCTCCATGTTAGAATTAGTAGATGTTTCATGCTACTCAAAGTGTACGTTACTCAATAATATAAATATCTGGAAATACTTGGCCACAGAAGTATTGAAATACCAATTGATGCAACAAGAAAAAGACCATAAGTCTACAATGGCAGGGAGAAATTTTTGAAGTTGATAGTAATAGATCTAAAATTCTTCTGTTTTATTTTTTTCTTTACCTAGCTTTCTAAAAGCCATTTCAGCTACTGAGTTTCACCCAATAGAGATGTAAAAACAGGCATAGCGAAATCTTAAACATGAGACTGATTGTTTTTCATTATAAACTTTAAGCTTACTTAATGTCTACAGAATACAGATTCTGAGGGCAAAGGGCTTGTAGAAAGTCTTGATTAGGGCACTTTTTACCTCCTTATTCCTCAGGCTATAGATAATAGGATTCAACATGGGAGTCACAATAGTGTAGGACAATGATAATAATTTCTTAGTCTCAGGAGAATTATTTGATTTGGGCCGAAAATATGTGAGACTTAAAGATACATAGAAAAGAGAGACAACAAGGAGATGAGAAGAGCAGGTAGAGAAGGCTTTATGCTTCCCTTTAGCTGATGGAATCTTGAGGATGGCAGCAGCAATGCGGGTGTAGGAAGACAAGATCAGCAAGCAGGGTATCATGACCACCAGAATGGTTCCAACAATGGCATAGATCTCAAACAGTGCTGTGTCTGCACAGACCAGCCTCAGCACAGGAGGGCTGTCACAGAAGAAGTGGTTCACTTTGTTGGAGGCACAGAATGGGAAACTGAAGAGCCACGTGGTCTGCACAGTGGCTACCGGAAATCCTGGAAACCAGGAGGCTGCTGCCAGCTTGGTGTGTGTCCTTTGGTTCATGAGGACTGGGTAATGCAAGGGACTGCAGATGGCTACATAGCGGTCATAGGCCATGGTGGCCAAGAGGAAGCATTCAGCCACCCCAAAGAAGAAGGAGAAATACATCTGAGTGGCACAGCCAAGGAAGGAGATGGTTGTGTCCTGAGCAAATAGGGTTCCCAGCATTTTAGGTACAATGACTAGGTTGAGGCCAATCTCCAAGAAAGACAAGTTCCTGAGGAAGAAGTACATGGGACTGTGCAGCATGGGATCAGCCAAGGTAACCAGAATGATGAGGCTGTTTCCCATCAGGGTGGCCAGGTAGATGATGAGAAATACTAGGAAGAGCAATGACTGTATCTCAGTAGGTAGGGAGGAGAAGCTCAAGAGGATAAACTCACTTATCCTTGTGCAATTTCCTCTGGCCATAGGTACAAATCCTCCATATAGTCATGGGGAGAAATTCTTCATTGGAATAATCACATTCTGAATATGTTTTTCAGGTTCCTTCTTACTGTTAAGGAATTAGACAAAGTTAGGATCTTGGATTTCGGATTAACCTACACAGAAAGTGTTGTAAAGTCACAATCATGAGTCTCAAGGGAACACGAAAGGATCACATGTTGAAATAAAATGATGTCCCTGAGAACTTCTAAACTTTTGAGAAGCATGGCCAATGTTAACGATATCATTAAAAAATACGTAAATGTGCATTTTCCAGAAACTCTAGAAATATGTACATATATACATATATAATTGCAATGCAAAAATAAATTATGTAATGATTCTTCCAGTCCTCAAGAATCTTCATTTCCTGTGTAGAATCTGAGAGGTGATTAAGTGGTTAACATATATAGAGAACAACTTACTTGCATATCTCTGTTGTTTCTCTCTGTTTTTCACCTGCAACTTTATTCAGTTTGTTTAAATATTTAACAATTCTAAAGTATTTACTTCTTACTTGGATCAAAAAATTAAAAATATAGGAGCACCAGCTCCCCTTTAGGAAGAAATGCTTATATGTACTGCTATGGATAGTTAGGGTTCTTCGTTTAGCCCTTTTTTGAATTTTTTTTCAGTATTTTCCTTTATATTTTCATTGTCATATTTCTATTCTTTCCATGAGGACTCTGATCTCAGAGAAATTAAGGAACATTAGTTAAGTAGGAGACCTTGAATCAAAGCCATGTCTGTAGGTTTCCAAATACCATCTGATCTAATAAACCATGGCTTCCTGGAGTGTTTTGCCTTGCTGCCCAAGAGAGTTATGGGGATTTTTACAGTAAGAAAAGATAACCAAGGTAATCAGCATCATTAATGTTAAGACATTCAGGAGGTTGTCCACACTCAGCTGTATCAAAATATTGTATTATGTCTTTCAATTTTTAGTTAGATAGCAAAGAGGTTTCTTTTCTTATTTTGTAATCTTGAAGTCAAATTTTAATGAAGATAAAAAGACATACTGTAGTAGATAATAAATGAACTAAGAGACTGGGATAAAGGAAAAAAATGGACATAGCTAAGAAGTTTCCATAAAAAAAAAATGTTAGGAGCAGTAAAGACTAGCATTAACACAAAGTAAAAAACCCAAGTATGCAGTTAAAGTTTTGTACATTTTGCATCAGTATACTTTTCTTTCTGTGCTAAGGAATTTGCTCTGTGTTCTATCTATCAAGAAATTTACTTTAGGGCTGGGGATTTAGCTCAGTGGTGTAAGCGCCTGCCTGGCAAGCTCGAGGTTGTGAGCTTCATCCTTGGTGTCAGGGGTGTGAGTGGGTGTGTGGTGAGGAAGTAATTCACTTTAAACTTCAAATTACAGAATGATGCTTTTGCATACTGGTCATGGAGAAAGATCACTCTGATGTTATGAAACTAATTGATACGATCAGGAAATAAGGGAGGGATCAAGAGCTCTGTGCCTGGTATCAAGGAGACCGGGGGGTATCTCCTCATTGCTATCAGTGTCCATTAGTAACTCCTTGTCAAGCAGGGTGGAAAATACAGTTACTGGAGAGGGGACAAATGCTAGTCAGATCCTGGTGAAAAATTTGTATGTCAAGGTTGTATTTAGCATTCCAGGCATCAGTTTTAAAAAATAATTATGATCAAACTGATCTAATATTTCTTCAAAACCTACAATGTCTACAGTTTCAAGCTCAAATTACAAAAACTCATATTCAATTAAAAAAATGGGCCAAAGATGAGCAAAAAGATACACTCAATGAGAAACTCCCCTGTCATTGAAAGGTAAGGCAGCCCTTCGTCTTTTAGAGTAAGTGAAGAGAGGAGGTCATGGGAGATGTGTAGACACGACAGCTTGGATTAATGAGATGAATCCGAGGCATCAGAGTATTTATTTTCCCTACTCAAAAAAGAGTCCAGAAGAAACAGGATAGGCATTGAATTGTTTCTACTATTTTCTTTCAATAAGCCTCATAAAATATTGAATATCAAATAAAGACTCATAAGAAAGAATCTTAAGCCAGAAATAACCATGATGGGAGAATAGACCCTGATTTCTGAATTCACAGACTGTGGATCACAGTGCTTGAAATGTATGAAACCTGAAGTAGTAAACTAGAGGGAAACTCTGCGAAGTTATACCCACATTATTGGGGAAAATTATGAAGTATACAATAATGATGAAACAAAATCTTGAAAATATCCACTTAAATACTGCAAAAAGATAGAACAAAGAAAAGGGAAATAAAATAATATTCAAGTAAGTACCAGGGTAATAGTACACATCCCTGATCTAAAAGAAACATGACTTTTTAAATTGAAAGAATCCTTAAGTACAAAATAAAATAAACTTTAAAACACATATACAAGCATGTCTTTATATTAATTCAAGTTTAAAAAAAATTTTGGAAATAGAGAAAAATTCTGTTCTGTAACCAGATTAGAAAAATTACTAAAATAATACAAGACAAAAAATACTCTTTTAAAACACAACCATGTAAAAAGTGAAAAAAGTTCGCTCCCATTAATCTCTAAGGAAAGGTATATATATATTTCTTTTATTATTATTTTTAGTAGTAGTAGTAATAGTAGTTGTAGCAGTAGTAATAGTAATAGTAGCAGCAGTGGTCCTGGGTGTTGTTTCCAGTGGTGTCGTACTTCACTACATCCCAGTCCTTAAATTTTTTTTTTAAATTTTGATACAAGGTCTTAAAGAGTTGCTCAATGACCCAGGCTGGGCTCTAACTTGACATGTTCCTGACTCAGCCTCCTAGAGTGATGGTATTACAGGCTTGTACCACCACACTGGGCTCTTATATAAGTGCTAATTAAGATTGCAAGGATACATCAACATATACATATTAGAATGGGTAAAAAAATTAGTGCTGCTGCTGATTGGATTAACTGAATTGTTCAGAAATTGTAGGTATAAATGTAAGCTGAACAGCCACTCTGGAACATAGTTTAGCAGTTCTTTAAAACAACAGAGCATGAAAATGCCATATAATTCAGTAAAAGTAGTTCAACATATTTATTTCAGAGAAACAAGACGTACACTGAAACAAAAACTGTGTGTTCAGCCGGGCGTAGTGGCACATGCCTGTAATCCCAGCACTCAGGAGTCTGAGGCAGGAGAATTGTAGCAAGTTCGAGACCATCCTGGGTTACAAAGTGAGCTCAAGGCCAGCCTGAACTGCATAGCGAGACCCTGTCTCAAAAAGAAAGAAAGAAAAAAAAACCTGTGTGTTTATAGCTGCTGTAGTCATAAAATTTACAATCTGATAGTAATCCAGATGTCTGTTAATGGATAAAGTGATCCATTAAATTTACAGTAATATTTCTATACCCTCGTACACGTTTTGAGCAATAAAAAGGACAAACTATTGATACCATCTAATAACCTAAGTACATTTTCAGAAAGCTATGCTGAATAAAAAGTACATAGTATATTGTTTGATTTATATCACCTTTTTTAAACAACAAAATTATAGAAATGGAAAAGAAAGAGTGGTTACCGAGGGTTACATACAGGCTCGGGAAAGGAAGGGAAGTGGGTATGCCTATGGAAACCCAACGTGAGGGGTTTTCAGAGTAATAGTATATTGCACAACTTGAGTGCAGTATTGTCAGTATTTGAACTGTGACATTGTCCTACAATTTTTAAAGATGTTACTTTTAGGTAAAGCATACATAGGCTCTCTATGTATTATTTTCCAATATCTGCATGCAAAACTACAATAATTATTTTTTTAAAAAGTTTAAAATATAGAAAAATTAAAATTCAGAACTATTCCTTCAAAGCACAGATGATATTTTAATAAGAAGCAAAATAATTAGCTTTTGAAAATAAACTTCTGTTATGGGAGGCTATTGAATGTTTGGAAATACTTCCATCTTTATGTCATTTAAGTGACAGAAATGATTGTATCTTTCATCAGACTTTTATATTTGCTCATGTATGATGGTCAAGTGAATTTTCCAAAAAACTTGAAAAATATGGTCAGTACAGTGCTGCAATACACTTAGAATGTATGTTTTTAAAAAGGCAATAATAATAAAGACATAAAAAGTCAATGTCTTCTGATTAATTCATAAGAAAGATTGTTTTGGGAAAATTGAAAATTTCAACAAGACCTTTGGATGTTTCTCTGTCAGAATTATAGAATCAGTGACAATAGGAGCCCAGCCAATAATGATCTTCAACTGGTCACATCTCTTTGCATATTGTTTCCTTACAGCAATCAAAATTAAGTCCTGATTCTCATTATGATTAAAAACTTCTATAATTTTGAACATATATAGAAATATGCTGCATTCCAAACAAGATCTTCAATTAATGTATTACAAAGTATTAAATCAAAAAATTTAAAAGTAAATATTGTAAATCATATTGCTCTGATATATTAGTGTGAATATTTTCTTTTATATCAAGATATTTTAGAGAGAAATTATTGTATTATTATAATAATAAAATAAATATAATTAAAATACTAAAATATGTTTACTTATTTCTTAAAATTTCTTCTGGTGGTTTATATTTTATAATAAACATACTTACAACTTTATTTAAATTAAAAATAAACAACACAAAAGAAAGCAACAGATTTTTCTTATGTAACTCGGAGAGAACACAGTACATTTATGTCTATAGAATACAGATCAGGCTCATTTAGATATTTATTATTATGACATGATAAATAGTGATAATAGATTAATATGATTTCCAAATCAAGTTTTAAACAAGATAGGTATGGAAGTGCAAAAACAATGGAATTAAAAATATTAAACAATTCTAAAATTGTTAAACTAGTAAATAAATTCAATATTTTGCTCTTTAAGTAATGCAGGAAGAAAGAGAAA